>KK115389.1:49940-67940 GCA_000611955.2 Stegodyphus mimosarum | reverse complement strand
CTGCAATACTTCATCGACGGCATCCGGGATCCTGAAATACAGAAAGCACTGCGAATGGCTGATGTGAAGGATATAAAAAGCGCTCTAGTGTACGCCATGAAGTTCGAAGTAGCTCAGCAAGCAACTCGTAAAGGTCAACACCCACTCGGAACTGTGCGAGTCCAAGAGCCAGTGGATCAGTTGATGGCTCGTTTAGATGATTTAACAAGACAAGTGAATGCCTTGCAGCGGAATATCGGTGATAAGAAACCGACAGTAAAGTGCTGGAACTGCGGTACTTTAGGGCACATGCGAAGGAACTGCCGAATATTCAAGAGCTCGGAAAATAAGACGGACGATATAAACAGAAAATTAAATGCCATGAGATGGGAAAGTAATGACAAAGAACCAAAATTCTGGAACTGCGGAACTGAAGGCCACCTACGAAGGAACTGCAGAACACCCCAGAGCACGGAAAGTAAGATCATTTCCCAGCAACGACGCAAGAAGCAAATCTAATTACAATTCTAAATAAATAGCCAAATAAATGTGAAATTCGTAACAATATGAAGATATTAACAATTAGTGGAATTAAGCTACAAGGTTCACACTATCCAACAGAGCGTTGATAAATTTAGTGGCAGCAAAGCGACAGCTGTTGCGCCACGTTTAACCAGCAATAACTACTAAGCCGAAGCTCACGCTACAATACGCACAGAGATTTCCTGTACTCTCTAATTTTCCCGTCTAGAATCTTGATACTTAAACCTTTTCTCCCACTGGTAGAATTTACATTAATTCACGCGCGCTATCAAATTTAAATACACTGGCACTGACAATTAGGGGAATGAAGGCTTATAGGTAAGAACTTTATATTAAATTTAACTGGTTATTTAAAATAAATATAAATCTCTACAAAGTAATGGAAGGACAGGGTAGGATTGTAAGGTAACTAATAATAGAAATTTAAGAATATATTAGTAACTGTATGATTTTGCGAATATCTTTCCTGAAGAAGGCGGAAATTTCAGTTATGCTTATATTATAACGTATTTTCTTCCTCCTTTTTTCATGCCTTCATGGTGTAATTGGAATCATAGTCGACGCGTATTCGAGAGGTCCAGGATTCGAGTCCCGGCGAGGGCACTACAGATTTTTCATTCCTCCAGCTAAAAAAGACTAATAATTCTACAGTGGCGCCCGAATTAAAGGGTAATGATAATTTGTCACCACCAGGCGATTCGGTCCCCTAATTACCAATCGCTCTTCGAAAGAGGGAGTATATAAGGTATTTTCTCCCGTCTTCCAGCAGGCCTTCATGGTGTAACTGTTGCACAATCGGCGCATATTGGAGAGGTGCAGGTTCGAGTCCCGGCGAGGGCATTGATCATTTTTGCATGTCTGCTCTAGAATATGAGCTGTGATTCAGGCAATAATGAGTAAGAGTTTATTACATTCCTTTTGAAAAGCTGAAAATAAGTTAAAAACATGTTCGTAACTACATTTAATTATTTAAACATAAAATGATTTTGAGAGTGGTAACTTACACTGATGTCAAATTTATGATTCAGGAATAGATTTTTATTTCCAAATGAGTTTATAGAATTAATCTTTCTCATATTTCTTTCAATATTTAGTTGTAAATAAATGAGAAACATGGTATTTGTTTGTCCACAGACCCGCCAGACGCTCCACATGACGGCTGACATTGAGAAAGAACCTCTTCCGTCGAATGGAACTGCGTCCAAAAAAAGCGACATATTGGATGTTGTAGGTGGAAATGGACCGTGGCAGAGGAGGATATTCTTGGTCATCCTTTTTTTCGCTATACCCAGTGCCACGCACAACTTGTCGATCTCTTTTTTGGCACCTAACTTAGATCACTGGTGCGCGAGACCAAGTGGAGTAAATATCAGTGTTGAGGAATGGAAAAGGATAGCTCTTCCACCCAATGACTATCATTGTTCCAGGTAAGCTAATAATTTAAACATTTTGGTTTTATAAGTAATAAAAAAGTAAACTTAACGTACACACAGCGGGTGTTTACACATTTTTGAAGCGACTTCAATAAGGGATTTAAAAAAAGCAAATTTTTAGAACAGCAAATTCTATAAACAGCTTATTATTTGAAATGGGAAATATCGTCTGCTAGTTCAAAATGTAATCTTTCAGAATGTCGCTTATAAACATGTTGTAGATTGAAAGATATGTTTTTGTGCTTCTCGAAAATAAATACTTCTATTCCACAATTCAAAAACGTTGTCAAATGCACGGTATTCAAATTTCTAATTGCAAATTAAGTTATTTTATTAATCGGAAAGGGAAATACCGTTAATCTTTACTTATACATGGAAGGCAGACTCAAAACGAATGCTTAATGAGGTACAATGCGAAAAAAAAGTAGAGGCAGTTCTACATCTCCTGTTCTACTGGGCCGATTGATGAAATTCAAACTGCATTTTTCATGTCTCGAAAGCGTAACTTAGTATACATATTCGATTTATATATAGCATTGTTCTAATATAGGTATTTCGACACAAAATCAGACTTTTTCTGAAATGACATGCCCATTTCTTTCCATATTTCGATTCTACGACTCAAATTATGCCTAAGTATTAAATGTTGTAAAGTTTGGTGCGAAATTTACGGAGAAATTCAAAAACTTATCTTGGTGCATTTTTTTTAGTTTGCTCCAAGAATAATTCACTTGGCGAACTTCTTAATTTATAGCAACCTATTTTCCTTTGTGTACCAGCGGGAAAAGGTCCATCGTTCATACTTTCAAATAATTTTAATAAAGCGCGTAAAGCATATTTGGCGTTATTATCGCTTATAACAAATATGCCAAATTTCAAAACGCTCTAACATATGAATTTACGTACATCTTTGGAAATTTTGAATAAAAATACTCTAATTTTGAGCAAATATGCTTAGAAATACATCAGCTTTAAGATGATGGTAAAATGTTTGTAGATTATAATTCAAAATCGTTTTCTAAAATTTTATAAAAAATATTTTAAAATAAATCATAAAAAATGTGTGAATTACATTTGGATTAAGCCTAAATTACGAATTCTGAAAGAAGCAATCAAGTAAGTTTAATAAAAAAAAGAGGTATTAATACGTAAATATGTAACAAATTCAATTAACAATGAAAAGCTAAAATTTTGAGAGGTAATTTTTTAAAAAATACTAGTGCGATTTTTACAAAACTTGGCAGTTCGGTATAATTGGAGTCGTAGAATTGAAACATAGAAAAAAATTGGCATGTCATTTCAGAAAATCATACATCTAATATATATCCTGAGTCGCGCTTTCGAGACATGAAAATCGCAAGTTGAATTTCGTCAATCGGCCAAGTAGAATGAAAGATACAGAACTGTCCGACTTTTTTTTGGCGCAATTTACGTATATTTTTTAATGTTTTTAAGGTTAAATCTTTCGCAACAAGAGAAAATCCACCGATGCAGAAATGAATTTCAAATTCTTTAAATGCGTCTGTAAAAACAATAACTAAAATATTAAATCAAGATTTACGACTTAAAAAAGTAAAAAATAATGCTCAGCAGTTTTTGCCGACACATGTGGATCAACATACAACAATTTGTAGAATTCTGTATGAAAACTGTTTAGCAAGAGGTAATTGGAAATGTATTCTGACCCCTGATGAAGCATTGACTTAACTAAATGACTGCAAGAAAAAAGATCTAGTTATTATAGAAAATGAAGAGAAAAAATGTGCAAACCTATAAGTATATCTTAGAATCTTAGAGCTCAAAATCTTGAGAAATATTAATAAATAAAGTAATAATAATAAAAAAAACTGAAAGGTTTTAGATTTTAAATGACGTCCAAAAGGGCTTTTTTTAACGTTTTGTGTTTTACCTTTATTTATTAAATATCATGTTCTTCGCACTTAAACCATAAAATTCAGTTCAACAGCAATATCGCAAAATAATTTAAGCATATCTTTAGAATTTCCGATACATAGTTCCGCGCGCTGGAGATAAAAAGGTTTTGTTTTTTCCGTAGAATGTTGCTATTTCTTGCTTTTAAATCGGTGAGTTTGTTCATCAAAAATTCGTTTCAGTTTTATAAATTATGAAATACATAGTAAAAGAAATTCCAAATTCCAAATTTGGGCATCCAGATGCGCATATTCGGGTGGAAACGTACGTTATTCAAAATTTGATGGCTCTAGGTAACCATTGTTTTATCACATTTGGAGAAATATACATACACTTATGTAGCTTCTTCTTTATTTAATTTCTTTAAATATAATACAGGGCTGCAAGATTTGTTGGCAACAGTTTGAAAAGTGATTCAGGTTTTTAATGTTTCCGACGCAAAATCGCAAAACGAAAACGTTTCATTATTAGTCTAAAGGGCCTTAGAGGACTAAGCCCCTTTAGACTAATAATGAAAAATATCCATGCCTGCTTATGCATTACAGGCAAATAATAATTTCCTGTAATGCGTAAGCAGAAATAAATATTTTTCATTTGGGGGAAAAAATGGTCGATTTGGATTTCTTTGATGGACACAGTCATCAAAGATCCCAGCTTTTGTCATGTTAAACAGTTTTAATGTTGAAGGCTTAGATTAAAATTTTCTTTATTTATGTTTTCTAAAAAACTTTATTCCTCAGGTACAAAGATATCAATTTAACACTTCTCGAGGAAGACCTCAATGTCACAAGAAGTAATGAAATTGTCCAGTGTGACACTTGGGAATATGACGAAACATTTTACACTTCCACTGTTCTCAGCCAGGTAAGGAAATTCTTTTTAGAATCTCATTAAGTTGAATCTTTGAAATAAACAATGCTAAGAACGTAAACTTAGAACATTATGTGCCATTTGAAATTATTCTTTTGCTCTCTGTTCATTGTTTTCTACTATCTTGATGCTTGTTGTAGCAACTTAATTACTGAATTAACTATCTCTGTGTTTCCGGATTCTGTTTATTAGGTTATCTGATCTGATTCTTTTGCTGTTTGGATATACGCTAAATTATTTTTCATTCCTTCATTTGGTGAAATTTAAATGTATTTCTTTCAGTGGAATTTGGTATGTGATAAAGAATGGCTAGTCTCAATGTCCAAATCTGTCTTCATGGGAGGCATTTTGATGTCCGTTGTTTTATTTGGACATTTAGCTGACAGGTAAGTTTTTTTCTGTCATTTTAATACTTTGATTGCTTTCAGCTACTGTAAAAAATTAATCACAGTTTACTTAGATACTTCACAGTGTACATTAGGCGTTTATTGAAATATTTCAGATTTTGTCAGTATCTCTAAAGTAACCGACATCGTTCGGAGGGCTTTTTTTAAAATGTTTGCTATAGTTCTGAATTTATGAGTTTTTTTTATTGGATTGCACTCAAACGTAATTTAATCACTAGAAAAGTGATAAAAAATTCATCATTTCGTGAAATTTATGCAAAAAAAAATTAAACTTTTACATCAAAATTAACGAAAACGTGAACCATCATTGACAAGAAAGTAATGATGATAAAAGCGTACTTTGACTTTATTTTATGAATATGAACCATAGCATAGAGTGAAGTAGAATAACTGGAAAATATTGATTCACTAATAATGCATGGCGAAATATGTTAGTCAGCACACAAAAATTAAAAAACCAACGCATGCACTAGTGAAGGAAAAATCATATATTTTAAATTCTGTAAGGCTAATTTTTTAACTCCTAATCTACATCATATATAATAATACACAAACCCTGTGTGCAAAATTTGAAGTGATTCTACACTCACGTTTGTGAAAATTGCAACACCAAGAAGGAATCGTCATAATTGAATGCAATTTAATACACAGTTGAGTGGTAGTGGTACAAATAAATGATTAAATGTTCAAAGAAAACAAACAAGAACAAGAGATCAGAATCAGTATTTTGTGTGGCCACCACGCGCCGCAATAAGTGCTGCTACACGACGTGGCATGGAGTCAAACAAAGTTTGAATGTCTGACTGAGGAAGAGCATTCCATATCGTTTGTACGCGTACCCAAAGTTCGTCTGCAGACGCAACAGGACGAGGATCACGAGCAAGACGCCGACCAATGACATCCCACACATGTTCAATTGGCGACATATCCGGGGAACACGCAGGCCAAGGAAGAAGCTGTACCTGCTGCGCTGCAAAGAAGGATTTAACAATCCGAGCAGTATGAGGGCGGGCATTGTCCTGTTGAAATACAGCGCCTGGCAAGCTTTGAAGGAAGGGAACAGCTTCGGGCTGTAGAACTTCACGGATATACCGGTTGCTGTTCAGATTGCCCACAATTCGTAGCAATTGAGATCGTCTATGATATGCTATGGCGCCCCAGACCATAACTCCGGGTGTTCGTCCACTGTGGCGTTCGATAATGCACTCCGGAAGGTGGCGTTCACCGGCATAGCGTCTGACACGAATGCGGCCATCATGGTACCACAAATTAAAGCGGGATTCGTCAGAAAACACGACATGCTGCCAATCAGCACGCCAGTCTCTATGCTGATTGGCCCATTGTAGCCGCAGGCGGCGATGGTCGTGCGTTAGGGGGATCCTGTATAAAGGAGTCCGTGCGCGCAGTCCACACTGCAGCAGACGTCTACGAATTGATGAAGCACACAATGAAACACCTGTAGCTATTGACCACAGTGCTGCCAATTGTCTAGAGGAAGCTGTACGGTCCGTCCGCGCCATGCGGACCAGGTGTCTATCATCGCGAGCTGACGTCACATTTCGGGGTCCACTCCCGGATTTCCGAGTTGTCCGACACTCGTCCGTCCACTGCTTCCAAACGCGCATCACTGTGCTGCTGTTACGCTGCACACGAGAGGCTACTGCACGATACGACAATCCAGCTTCACGAAGGCCGATGATTCTCCCTCGTTCAAACTCTGTAAGTTGTTCAAATCTCGCTCTCTTTCGTCGACGAGGCATAAGTACAGATTGAGTTAACGTTTACCACTAGCAGATAACCACCGATAACCATACACGCCTCGCTACAGCCGTCTATTTATTCGGATCCATCAGCCGTTCAGAGGGCGCTGCTCAGCATACGCATGCGCTACGGATTTTCAATTCTAATCATTTGCATATCATGCGCTACTTTGCATTTCCTGAAAATTTCAGCTCACTCGCGTAAGTCCTTCATGGTGTTGCAATTTTCACAAACGTGAGTGTATAAGGAACGTTTAGAGTTATCATGGATACTGTGAACATAAATCATAAAAAAATTATCGAAAATCGCATTTAAAGTTCCCAGCTTAACGAGACATATATACTCAACTATTCACGTTGCCAAACGATAATGAGAAAATTCATAATAAAAATATTTTGCCAGATTCACCAGATTAACTGAAATGCTTAAAATTATTTAGGTAACAAATAACATAAAAGTTGCTGAAAATTGCATTTTTAATTTGCCCTTTAAATTTTCACTTAAAAAAAAAGGAAAAGTTGTTTTTGATAGCTAAGAGTGTGGCTTTTAAAGATGTGAAATAAAATATAAAAAGAATAAAAAAAATGAGATTTTTAGTCGAAATCGGCCTTTTGAACGAGGTCGATTACTTTTGTGCTGAAGGTTTCTTTAAATGTTAAACATTTATTATATTTTATTGCCCTTTATTGCTGTATATTTTTTTTTACAAAATCGTCACGACAAATCTTTACTACTACAGCAGATGAAAGAACGCGTCGGCATAGGAAATTGTTGATTTATTGTTAGTCACGTGATATCTTTAATAAGTTTGGTATTTTATTGTATTCAAATGTATGCTTGAAATTATAATTATTAATTCAGTATCAAATTTACATTAAGCAGCTTATTGCCACAAAAGTATTTTCATGCTTCTCGGAGGCAATATGCTTCTTAATAAAATGTTTGCCTTTATGTTTGTTTCCATTGTTAAGTATAAATATTAGAAATATAGCTCTTATAATCGTTTTCGCATAAAAATAAAAAACAAACATGAATTTGGATTTGATTAATGATAAATGCTGTAGGTACGCAAGAAGACAAAACTGTACTAGCTTTATAAGGTATTTCTCCCCCTTCTTAGCATGCCTTCGTGGTGTAATAGCCAGTACATTCGGCGCGTATTCGAGATGTCAGAGGTTCCAGTCCCATCGAGGGCAATGCCCATTTTTCATGTCTCTAGCTTCGAAATAACCTAATGTCTCTACAGTGCCGTCCGGACTAAAAACGGTTCTGGATGATGATTCTAAACCACCAGGGTTTGGAGCTTGGGTTCCCTAATCTCCAGTCGCCCTTTAAAAGGGGAAGCATACGGCGCATTTTCGAGAGGTTCGAGTCACAGAGAGGCCATTGCTCATTTTTCCTGTGTCCTGCTTCGAAATAACCTTATGTCCCTACAGCTTCTGTATAAAAAGTAACTTTGGAAAGAGTCGCATTGGTTGCAGTTGAACATAACCGTTTTTTATGCATGTTCTTTAGAAACTTCACCTTACGAAGGATTAATAGTCAAATTTCATGAAGAAATATTATTAGAAAGGCAAAATTTTTTGTTTCTATTAAACAAATACAGTATTCGTGCTTCTTTGTACGAAGTAAAGGAAGTTTTGTAATCGCGAAAAATTTCCGGTATCGTATTTCAACAGAAAGTATCCATTTTGACCATTCCCGAATCCTTGCAGACGATTGTTTTGCATGCTATTTGTACGGTACGGGTAGATTTCTAAAACGGATTGTAAAATGGATTTAAATGGGTTCAAACGGAATTTTTTTTGTGACATCTGTATGTGTATATAGATATATATAACAGTGTCATAAATCTTTATTTTAAAACAAAACCATCCCAATCTTATTTCCGCTCAATATGCTGCTGAAAATTAATCAATTATGAATAAAAAGTAAGAAATTTAGAATCAAATCCACAAAGACCCAGAATAAATGAAATTGAAAACCAATAAAATTTCAAAATTCCCTATAAATATATAAATAATCAACCAAAAGTCAGAAGAATTAAAGAAATGCTACAAATACAGAAACTACAAAAATTCTAAAAGAAGGGGAATGCAAGTATATCTGATACAACTTTATCAAGAGGAGGTAGATGAGATTCAATTGCCCCTTTTCCTCTGGAAAACCACTGCGTTTCTGCTCATCCAAAATCAGTCCATGAACCATTCTAAGTTATTTAATTATAATACTGACCGGAAAATTTTTAACTCTCCCTCGATGCAGAGGCAGTCCATTAAAAAATATGTAAAAACATACCCATATGTAAAAAATTCCAGTGCCAAATAAAGTAAAAGAAATTAATTAGACACTTATTACTGAATTTAAGAAAATAAAATGTAGTAATACAAAAGATGCTTAGAAATTAACAGAGAACATTGAAATCATAACTTATTCAGTATAAAGCGAAGAAGAGGGAGATTCAAAAATAGACGCTTAGGGTTGCGAGTTTGGGTTCATTGGCGAAACAAATTTGCGGTGGAGAGTTCTCCCAAACGGGAATTAAAAGTTTGGGATATTGTTCGGAGAACAGCCTCGGTTGCGCCAACTTGGCTTCTTTAAGGGTATGGGCGACATTTCATCATGCCAACTTAAGTAAATACTAAGAATAAATTACAGTAATAAAAACTAATTACTATACTACTATAATAAATATTAATAATAAATACTACAGATAATAAGTAATACTATAGATAATCCTTTAGTGAGGGAAAAGTATTACGACTGTCTACCTAGAGGAAGTACGTCATCGAATGACAACCATTGCCTGCCATACCACAATAAGCTGTTTCTCCCTTTTTGGCGTGAAGGCTACTCTCCGAACAATATCCAAAGTTTGTAAAAAATTTTCAAATTTTTCAGATTTGGAAAATATGAAAGTAATTATAAAGTAAGTAAAAAAATAGTAATAAAGTAAATAAAAAAAGGAAAAACAAAACAAAGGTTAGAAAAGAATAAAGTCTTCACATCATGGGCTTATCACGACGACTAGGCCCATCCTTATCCGGCCTATAATTTTGCACTCGAAAATTTCATAGAGATGTGCTCAATAAAAAAGGCCTTCTGTATCTGCTCTCCGAAAAATTCCATTTGTTCAAAAGATGTCGCGAATGAAAACATACGAAAATGTCTAATCTGCGTTAACTTATATTTCACTCAGTTTATGATTAAACAAATATTAGTTTGATTGGGATGTGATTTTTCAATTATCTGAACTTATGTATTACACATGAGATGAATTTTAGCCATTGTTTTTTCACAGACTAGGAAGAAGACCAGCCATTGCCGCTTGTGCCTTTATTGCTGTATCATCAGCTGTTATTTGCGCATTTTCAACTTCCTTCATCATGTTTGCAGCATCCAGGTTTTTTATTGCCCTTGGAATTGCTGGAGTTTTCAACACGGCGTTTGTCTTACGTGAGTAGATTACCTACCTTTTGTTTTGTAAAACATTTTCTTCAGTTTAAAACAGTTATTAAAGTAATTACTTTGCTTGGATTGTAAAAGAAGTATAAGAATTGACGATAGGTTGTCCCTTTTAGTTTAAAGAGCCGCTCGCGTTTAATGTGTAGGATTACTAAAGAAAGTGTGAGGATGTTATGGAAGAAATAAAACAAACAAAACATTTTACACACACATATATTTTATTTAACTTTTTATTAGTCCAAAGGGGCAATTTGCTCAGAAGGACTATTAATTTCGTTTTGGCGTTTTATGTTGAATCAGCGTATCACTTTTCAAATTGTTGCCATCAAATGTTATCGTTCTGTGTTATATTTAAAGAAATAATGAAGAATCTGCATAAATGTACATATGTTTCTGGCATTGTAATAAAACAACGGTATATAAGAGCCATCAAATTTTGAATAACGTAATCTTCCACCGAGTATGGACATCTGGAAGCCCCAATTTAGAATTTGAAATTTGTTTTATTATCGATTTCATATTTTGTAACACTTCTATCATAAATTTTTATTTTAAAACAAAATTATCCCAGTCTTATTTCTGTGTAATATGCTGTTGAAAATTAATCAGTTATAGACAAAAAATAAGAAATTTAGAAGAACCAAATCCACAAGGACCCAAAAGAAATTAAATTTAAAACTATTAAACTTCAAAATTTCCTATAAATATGTAAATAATAAATTTTTGATTAACAAACTCACCGATTTCAAAGCGAGCAATGACAACATTGTACGGAAAAAGAACATTTTATCTCCAGCGCCTGAGACTGTGTATCGGAAATTCTAAACATAGGGTCATTTTAAAATTATTTTGCGATAGTGCTCTGTTCCGGCAAAGCTCGCCTGTTTAGATTTCCACGTAATATTATACAAAAAAATACAACAATTTCACTAAAATTATTTATATTATGTGCAAAATTTATAAAAATATTATTTATTTAATATTTTCGTACCCGAAAATATTTTGTATTTTGAATATTTTGTATTTTAAATATTTTTATGACACATGTAATAAGATGTCAGGGGCAAATAAGTTGGTAGGAAACGCAATGTAAAAATGTTACGTTTTTAAGAAATTTTTCGTACAGGAATCCTGAATTTTTTCGAATCTGTACGAGAAGATATTCTTAAATCTTTTGTACTTCTCTAATATTTGATATAATAATAACACATAGAAGAGGAAAAAAATAAAAATAAGATAAAATACTTCTTAATATTAAAAATTTTTTAATGCAAGTAAAATTCGCAATCTGCGTTCAATAAGAAACAATTCATATATATACTCAGCACGTTAGTTTTTGCCCAAGCTACATGGAGATGAGTTTATCTTTCTGTGTCATCTTTCATGACTAAGATTTTTTCTATTGACTTACATTTTATTTCACTACCGTGTAACATTATTTTGATTTAACTTCCGTTTTATCTAACTGCCGTTTATAATTAAATTTAAATTCAAGTTTAACAAATCAATTTTACTTTGGGCTAGGGAGCCCCCATTTTGTGATGTTTTTCCTAATAGTACCTTTGACTAATAGTATTTCAGAATGTTACTAGGCGACTATTGAATTACTTTTAACGTTTTAAGGTTTCATTCCTTATTGAATTCTTTTTAAAAAAATTTTCTTATAACTAATCACAGTTTTTAGATCTCTAAATTTTTTACGTTATTAAAATTTTGTGAGTCATGAGACAGTTTTGCTGTATTTGTTGCCTAGTTTCTTATATGTATTACTATTTATAAGAAAATTTTCTGAAATATGTTGTATGTTACTTCTCCTTTCACTTTTCTTCCACGCGTAGGGAAAAGGAACACCCAATTGAGACGATTTCGGTTAGCATTAAATGATTTGATAGGTATCATTAAATTATTTTCTGCGTTTAATGTCTCAATTGGTCGTTTGTTGAAACGCGTGGAAGTGATATTTCAATGGAAGTTGCAGAGCACTTTTCCCCTGAAGAAACTGTTGTGTGGCTCTCAATGGAATATTACCATTTTGATCTTTATGTACCTCTCCCATTTTTCTTGCAACCTCTACTTTTCCCGATTTTTAAAAAATTCCGTTATTGGTCTCCTATATTATTTTCTTTTTAGTCATGTTTTATTGTTAATAATGGTGTTTTGATTCTGTTTGATATGTAACCTTTGGCACTGCCGTGCTTTTACGAATAGGATTTAGGAAGTTTCGGGTGTGCTGAGGCTTCTGCATTCTTGCTTGTTAATTATAGTATATATATATATATATTCATTAAAAAGACACAAATCAAATATAACGCTGATTAAAATGTCACGCTTAAATTAGGATCCACTTTTAATGTTGTTCCGCATTTTTTTCTCAAATATAACATGGAAGAAAATGTTTGTTTACACAAATAGGTTGTCCAAAAGCGGAATATAAATTAATTAGCTTTATTTGAAATGCCTTTAAATTCTTTTTTCATTTCTGCCTAAAGTTAACAAGTATGTTATTTTTGAAATCTTCAGTTAGAGTTTCATCACAGAAAATTTCTGTCAGTTGTTCTTTTCCTTCTCGAGATTTGAATTCAATAATTAAAAAATACTTTGTTTCTTTGCGTATTTTTTCTTGCATACCACCGGTTGAAAATCGCTTGTATAAAGTATTTCTCCGCCTTCTTAGCATGCGCTCATGGTGTAACTGGAAGCACACTTGGCACGTATTCTACAGGTCCGAGGTTCGAGTCCCGGCGAGGGCATGACTCATTTTTCATATCTCCTGCTTCAAAATAACCTAACATTGTTACATGTAATATACGACTTGAAATTTGGGTTGCATTTTATGCTGTTAGCTTTAAAAATCGTTTCTTGGTTGAGTAGGTGAAAATGGGATTTCCCCAAAAAGAATGAATTGTTATGATACAGCCTTTACGAAAAGCTTTTGAAGCAGGAGACCTCCACATATGTGCCCATCAGCAGCCAAGTAGTAAAATCGTTGAACACTGGTACGAGGGCTGTCTGAAAAGTTTGCGACCTCAATATGTAGACGGCAATTCAAATTAACCGAAGTGGTGGCAACCTGTTTGGGCATCACTTGATAACTGCCAATCAAAATTTCAGCTATTTTGAACTCGGAAGGTTTCGTTTGACAATTACCTTTGTGAGGTGATGTGACCGTTTTTCCAAAAATGGAAAAATCGAGCATCGTGCTATCATTAGATGCTTGTTTTTAAAAGGTAATAATACGCCTACTCAGATTAAAGAGGAGTTGGACGCAGTGTACGGCGACTCTGCACCATCATTTACTACTGTGCAATTTTATGCAGATGAATTTAAACGTGGCCATACCAGCTTTGGTGACGATGACCGTTCAGGATGGTCAAAAACTGTAACCACTGATGAAAACATCGCTAAAATTCATCAAATGGTGCTGGACGATCATCGAATTAAGGTTAAAGGAATAGCAGTGGCCAAAAACTTGTCCGAATGAACATTTGCAGCGTTCTGTTGGCGCAATAAATAGGAATATTTTCGACTATTTATCACTGTAGATAAAACCTGAATTCATCGTTACGATCCAGAAACAAAAACTCAGTCAAAACAGTGGACTGCAAAGGGAGAATCGGCTTCAAAAAAGGCAAAAACTGCTCCTTCTGCTGGGGAAGAGATGGCAACAGTTTCCTGGGACAGCTATGCGATTGTCTTAATAGATTATCTTGAAAATAGAAAAATCATCATGGGAACATACTATGCAACGTTACTCGACAAGCTGAAGGCAGAAATTGCAGCAAGGAGGCAATCAAAATACATGCCAAGAGGAAATCATGTCTAGAGGATAGTGGTAGGGGAAGAGGGGCCATGCGGGACGGAACGAATACCGTATGGAAACGTCCGTGGTTTCGATATCCCATATGGGAACATCGAAATCCCATCCGGAATGGAAACTTAACCGTTAGCAAGACTTGGCGATACATAACATACCAACCTGGATGCACAGGTGCCAGTCTTGCTTCGACCTTTACCTATACTGTAATTTAATAAAACTAAACTAGTTTTGAGTTAAAATGTGTGATGGTTTTTTCTCAGTCAGGATTTTAGAAATTAAAAGTTAGGATACTAAATATTCTGAAGTTACTCGAATCTTGGATATTTTAATGTTTATGGTATTCAATGCTCTTCTTTTTTTATTTTTTTCCGTTATCCTATTAAAATAATTTTAATGATTATTCATGCTCAGATTCTAAGTTTTCTAAAGTTCCTCGAATCTCGATTTGGTTAATTAATTATAGCAAGGCACATCTGGCTATCACTTTCTAATGGGAACTGGTTCGTAAAGACGTTACACATGGGGAAAACCGCGAAAACACCCATGCAGCTAGCTCGTTCGCCTGAGTTCAAACCAAGTCGGAATTACCAGTGTTTAGTGAATTTGCCACTCGGCCGCTGCTCTCGTTCCTTTTTTACTTTGTCCCCTTAAAATTATTAGTCCAAAGGGTTCAATTTGCGCAGAAGGACTATTAATTTCGTTTTGGAATTTTGCGTTGATGCACTTTCTGCGTTGTTTCACTTTTCAAATTGTTGCCACCAAATATTATCTCTCTATATTACACAGTCCAGTCACATTAATGTGACCATCTGTCAAAAGCCAGAATAACCACCTTTCGCAGAGCGGACTGCTGCGAGACGTGCAGGAAGAGAGTCACATAGGTCCCTGAAGGTGTTCTCTGGGATGTTGAGCCATGCCGACTCTAATGCCGTGGCCAGCTGCGCTAGATTACGCGGTTGAGGATCCATGGCGCGAACAACTCGATCGAGATGGTCCCACAGATGCTCGATTGGGTTTAAGTCAGGTGAGTTTGCTGGCCAGGGGAGGACGGTAAACTCATCCTGGTGCTCTTCGAACCACGCACGTACACTGGCAGCTGTATGGCACCTCGCATTGTCCTGCTGGAAGATGCCATCATCCTGAGGAAAAACAATGCGCATGTAGGGGTGAACATGGTCCGCAAGGACAGATGCGTACTTGTATTGATCCATTGTGCCTTCCACAATGATCAGTGAACCTAGAGAATGCCAGGAAAACATTCCCCAGACCATAATGCTCCCGCCTCCAGCTTGGACCGTTCCGGCAATGGTTGCAGGGTGGTTCCTTTCAGAGGTTTCACGCCTTATACGCCAACGTCCATCTGTCCGATGGAGCATAAAACGCGATTCATCCGAAAACGCAACCATCCAAAACCAACAAACCTGTCGCCACTCAGTGGACGTCCAGCTGCTGTACTGGCGTGCAAATTCTAGCCTTCGCCGTCGATGAACAGCAGTCAGCATAGGTGCACGAACCAGGCGTCTGCTTCGGAGGCCCAGACGTAGCAATGTTCGCTGAATAGTACTTTGGGAGACACTTTTGGTAGCCCCTTGGTTCATTTTGGTGGTCAGTTGCTCAACGGTAGCCCGTCTATCTGCCCGAACGCATCTCCGCAACCGTCGTTCGCCTCTGTCATCTATGGCCCGTGGTGCACCACATTTGCCACGTCGCTGATTTTGGACAGTCCCATTTTGCCATGCACGGTACACTTTTACCACGGCGGCACGCGAACAGTTCACAAACTCAGCCGTTTCGGAAATGCTTCCACCCTTGGCCCGAAAGCCAATGATCATGCCCTTTTGGAAGTCGGATAAATCGCTTCGTTTCTGCATTACGCCAACGATTGAAATGTTTTCCGAAGCCCTCACACACCCTTTATATACGCTCAACTGCACTGTGCTGCCACCTGCCTTCTGTGATTGGTTATTTAACTCTGACATGGAAAGTACGTGGTGGTCACATTAATGTGACTGGACTGTGTATATTTAAGGAAATTAAATAATGAAGAAATCTGCATAAATCTTGTATGTTTCTCACATTGTGATAAAACAACGGTACCTACAGCCATCCAATTTTGAAAAACTTAATCTTTCAGTAACTATGGGTATTTGGTATCCCTAATTTAGAATTTGTTTTATTATCCATTTCATATTTTGCAAAACATTAACAATTTTTTGATTTAACAAACTCAAGGATTTCAAAGCGAGCAACGGCAACGTTGTACAGAAAAAAAAAATTATCTCCAGCGCGCGGGACTGTGTATCCGAATTTCTAAAGATATGCTTATTTTAAAATTATTTTGCGATATTGCTGTTGAAACTGAATTTTATTGTTTAAGTGCGAAGAACATGATGTTTAATAAATAAATGTAACACGCAAAACGTTAAAAAAACGCCGCTTTGGACATAATTTAAAACCTGAAACCTTTCAGATTTTAATTTCTTTCTTTTTAGTCCAAAGGGATTTAGTCCCGAAGGACTATTACTTTCGTTTTGCGATTTTGCGTCGGAAACACAAAAACGGCGTATCACTTTTCAAATTGTTGCCACTAAATGTTATCGCTCTGCATTAAATTTTAAAAAATGAAAAATCTGCATAAATGTATGCATGTTTCTCGCATTGTGATAAAACCTAGAGCCATCGAATTTTGAATGACGTAATCCTACTGCGAATATGGGCATCTGGAAGCCCTAATTTTGAATTTAAAATTTGCTTTATTATCGATTTTATGTTTTGTAACATTTCAACGAATTTCTGATTAACAAACTAAATGATTTCAAAGCGAGCAATGGCAACACTGTACGAAGAAAAAAACATTTTTATCTCCAGCTCACGAGACTTACGGAAATTCTAAAGATATGTTCATTTTAAAATGATTTTGCGATATTGATTTTGAACTGAATTTTATGGTTTGAGTACGTAGTACATGATATTTAATAAAAAAAGGTGGCACACGAAACGTTAAAAAAACGCGCCTTTGGACGTAATTTAAAATCTGAAATCTTTCAGATTTTTTTTATTTATTTATTAATATTTTTTAAATAACGTTAAAAATTAATAATATTGATAAAAAAGTGATAGTGATGGGTGCTGAAGCAAAGCTTCTTAGTCTTCTCTATTTTACTTTACAAATAACGTCATCGAAGAGTTTGACTACAATCGGAGGTATCTATACAACGTAAATATTATTCTGAATTTCTGTTATTTGCTTAATTCTGAAAGTTTCCCGCTAAGAAGTTTGTATGTTGTAATTCCTCTTAATGTTGTTCACAAGGTTAGAGAATTTTGATAAAAGCAGATGAATCCAAGTTCAGATTCCCACCTTGAAAATCATAATATGCTTGCATTATTTGCTTATGATGCATTGTAAACAAATTATTGCACGTGTTGCACTAAAGCAACTACTAACCAAGCAAAGAAATTTGATAATCAGTGCAAAATAGTATTTTAATTAATTGAACTTTCCTTTCCTAGTTATGGAAATCGTTGGTCCAGACTGCAGATCATTTTATGGTCTTGCCGTAGAATTTGGCTGGTGCATCGGATTCGTCAGCCTTCCAGGTTTCGCTTATTGGCTGAGGGATTGGTTTTGGATACAAATAGCACTCACAGCGCCGTGTTTGCTACTCCTTGCTAGTTGGTGGTAAGAAGAAATTCTGATATATTTTGGTTTAAGCATTTTTCTCTGAGATTTATCAAATTGTTGAGTAAAGTGTTCGAATTAGATATTAATCTTTGTATCTAAGAAGTGTTG
>KK115389.1:1589-49929 GCA_000611955.2 Stegodyphus mimosarum | reverse complement strand
TGTGAAGCTATAAATAATAAATTTATATTTAATTATTTAGACACAGTGGGTATATATTTGTGATGTACCAAAAAATGTAGTAGTCGTAGCTCAAAGTATCAGACGATACGTTTAAAGTAAAAACAGGATCCATTTATTAATTTCGATGAAAAACAGCAGTTACAAAAGTCAGATCCCCGGAGTAAATAAAAAAGAACAACTAATAACTTTTGTATTGAAGTTTACTCCATCGTTACATTAATGAAAAGACCCCCGATAGTTCCAAGTTTCTCTTTAAGCCGCGATTAGCACGCAGTAATTACGTGCTGTGTTCCGGCTGTCTTGATATAGATGCTACTAAGAGCGCTGCAGGTGGGGAAATGCTTGAGCTGGGCGGTGCAGGAAGCTGAGATGTAAAAAGGGTACCCCCGATCAATCAATCAATCAATCGTAACCGTTATTGCCGATATATCACAGAAAGGTGTGACTTGTCCGGCTCATGAGATACTGCCGTACGGCTACAAAAACTATATACGTTCCGGACATGTGATAATGAGGAAAGGTACAGGGGGGCTATTTGGCACAAAACACCTGAAGACAAAAAATCAGAGAAGCACGAGGCAGTTGCGCAATCAGAAGCGATGACTAAATAAGGAAAATTGAATTGTAAACAATAATAATACCCTTGACTCCGAGTATCAAACAATTAACTTTTACGTTATCTGACAGTTTAAATAGAACATTACAATCAGTAATTATCAAATAGTACAGTAATACGACGCAAAATGCGCAATTATAAATAAACAATTATAAATTTAGAACTATGTACAAATGCCTAAATAATTTGCTACATTACGTTGGAAAATTTGAGTCTCTCGTGAGGAATGCTGCATATGGGCGAAGATATTTATCTTCATCAAGTACTATATAATCAAAAGTATTAAAATACTGCATTTTGGGGCAATTAATTGCCTTTGTGAAAAAATTTTTATTAATCTTATGCATAAAATTTTCAACTGTGTCAATTTGTAGGTCATTGTGTAACGTGGAATTTGAAACGTAGAAATGTGCTCCAGTCATGATATGTAGGCATTTATTCTGTATAATTTGGAGTTTCTTAATGTCGTTTGGGTGGTATGCTGCCCACGCCGGGGATGCATATGTCATGATTGGTCTCCGATACTTGGACGCTGTTCCAGTCTGGATCTATTTAAGAAAAGTACCCCCGATATTCCTTTGCGAGTCCTTTTATAAACCTCTGGAAAGGCGGAGCTTCCAAAAAATGACGCCAGCCTCGTCAGCCAATCCAGTTCGCTTTAAATATTTCCAGAACATTCAATAACTGTACATATAGAAAAAACGGGAAAATCAACTTGACTACGGGGTTGTGGATTTAATTCCACGTACTTTCAAATAAGAGATCGTCGCCATTAAAATGAAAAGAGCATGCATTTAGAATTGTGACTGGGGGGAAAAAACAAAAAGAAAAGACGAAAATTAAGTTAGGATTTTAAGTGTATTTTTGAGTATGGAATTTTATTATATATATATATATTGTAAATATATTTTTAAAGGTGGTGATGTAGTTAAAAATGCTAGTTTACAGTAATTTTCTTGTAAAGGCCCTATTCATTTAGAATCTCGAAAAAAGTCTCTGCCTAAGGTAGTACAAATAAACATTGGACGAATGGAAATCATTGAAAGAAACAAATATAAAAGATTTTTTAAAAGGTGACATTGATCTCCTGAGTTCAACGCTTCAAACAGAACTTATCAAGGGAAAAGTGATTTGAAGCCTTGTACCTAATTGATCAATGAGTTTCGAATGTAGGTTTCGTTCCTCTGAGACATTTGAGATAAAGCGCGAAATAATTGAAAAATTGTTTCCATTTGGAGTTCATCTTTCAGAATCTCTCAAATGTTCAGATCCCTTCCCTACCACATTCGCAACTCTGAAAAGGAACATAAACGCTAATAAATAACGCTAAAGTAAAAAGCAACAGAAACGCTAATAAACTCGGTAAAGTAAAAATCAGAAAAGCAAAATTCAAAATGGCATATATACTACAACAACGAGAACTAATGTTAAAAGGGAAATGTTACACGTTTGGTGAGGCTGATTACAAAGAAAGAGGGAGGTACACAGTTACATGTTATAGCAGTCCCATACACAAAACGTTTTAAGGCTACACGTTTTTAGTTATGCGAGATAGATACGTGCAGATATCAAGACAAAAATCTATTCTCGGTCCATTTTACAATCCCTATCGATTCTTTATTCTGTTCTCAATTTCTATTCTTTATTTTGTTCGCACGCACATATATCATGCAAAAATATTGATAAGATGGATTCGAGAGCGTTCAAAATGGATACTTTCGTTGGAATATAACGCCCGAAATTTTTCGCGATTACAATACTTCCTTTACTTCGTACAAGGAATCATCCAACTAAATGGTAATCTTAGTTTAAATTAAAAATTTATAATGTAAGTTTTATTTGTAATATTTTATTTAGTTGTATAATTTAGTGAGTTTTATTAATTTATGTTATACGTCGCTTTCCCATCGAAATATTAATGCAAAAATTCGACGACATAATTTCTGGAGATAGAGTAAATCCTAGGCAGCCAAATGTTCTTGAGCTTCCGTATTTACCCGCGAACGATTCTATGAATTTCGCCGTTTTTTCTCCTCGCGATAAAATTACTATTGTTACGTTTTTCTCTTCAAGAGTTCGTGGATTTGGAGCGAATAACGACGACACTCGATGAAGTATTGAAACACACTTTATTGGCCAATATTTTTCAAGACTACTCCAAAATCGCGCTTACGGTCGTCGAAGAACTACTGTAAACACATTCTGAGACAATCAGCGATACAGCCTTTAGGCTATCAGGTTATATAACGGTGAAGACGGCTTCACAGCAAAGAACCAGAGTACAGTTCCCGACTCTGTTCGGTCGTTCTCGGAACTCCACGTACTCTCGAGACTCTCCAAGCTAGAACTCGCGATGCACTCGACGATACGCTAGAGTACAGCTCCCGACTCGGTTCAGTCGTTCCCGGAGCTCAGCACAGTCTAAGATAAAACTGGCGATACACTAAGAGACTCGCTCGATGCTTTCGACGACCAGCTCGGCATTAGACCACGAGACTCTCTCTCACTGACTGACTATCAACTCAATACAATCCGTACTGAGTCCATACTGACTCAACTGACTTGTAACTGACTCGATCTCCGATTCAGCTGACTCCATCTCCGCTTACCAGCAGGGTTTATATAGCTTTTGGCTTGTGTTCGAGAACGTTCTGGGCTAAACCAGGAAGAATTCGTTCTAGAAGGTTCTCCATGCGTCTATATCATACCTCTAAATGAGCGATTTCTTGCCAAATGTGGCAACCCTGCCTTCCCTTGTCATTTATGGCAACCCTAAACCAGCTTTGCAAGGAAGTTATCTTACCGCGCCTAGACATTTCGTAACACTATCATAGCTGCAATTTAGTAATCTAGGTTACTTGTTTCCAATTAGGTCAATCACTTAATTAGCTAAAATTTACTTAAATTAACTATATATTTTATTTAAAAAGTTTCATGCTCCATATTATTTTTAATTTATATGTAAATCAAAGAAAAAAATTAGAAACACATAAATAAAGTAATAGGAAATTTCATCTTATTTGACCGAGGAATGAGAACTAGCGATTCTGAAAATTAGGCTGGGTATCTGTTACTAAATAATAGAACATCTTTTATAATTATGCTTATCGAAATGGAAATAATGATAACACTTTTAACAAAACCTTCAAAGCAACAAAATATCAGAAAGAACTAACTCTTAAAACTTCTTTCATCTTTGCATACACAAACTGTGACCTCAGAAAATATTAAAAGTTGATGCTTACAACGCAATCGTTGTTCAAAGTTCAGTTTTTCTGAAACATTTACATATCTCAAGAAAGGAAAAGAAAGATAAACAAACCTCTTGTATTCCTAATTGTAAAGAATAACTATGTTAAAGTGTTTGTTGACAGGCATTAAAATAATATGAACTACCTCAAGTACCCGATGGCAGTTAAGTTAAATTGAGTGTAATACATCTAACAACAGAGAGAACGATACCGCTGTCATCCTTTTCCAATAAGGATCCAAAACAGTCGAATAAATGCGGCAAAAAATTGATCATAATTAATTACAAATCAACAACACGAACAAACAAGCACACTTTCTTCCTTATATATTGTATATATATAAAGATTTTGTAAAACTTACAAGTTTTTGATTAACAAATTCTACGATTTGAAAGCGAGCAGTAGCAACACTTTTCGAGAAAAAGCATTTTTATCTACAACGCCCGAGACTGTTGCCACTCGCAAAAATGAGTGCGAAAATGATTGCTTTTAGAGTTTATAATTAATATTTCGGCTGATTAAAGTCGTATGAAGATGGGAATAGTCAAAATGGCTTCCCACAAATTTTTGAAATCGGGAATAATGTATTTAAGGTTTGGCAATGCTATTTTTATTTCATCGTAAAACTTAGAAATTTTTTATTAACAAACTCTAAAATTTGAAAGCGAGCCGTGGCAACAACTTTCGAAATAAGGCAGATTTTCATCTCCAGCTTGCGAGACTGTTTGCACTCAGAAAAATGAGGGCGAAAATGATCCTTTTTCCGAGTTTTTAATTTTATCTCTGATTTTAGCTACTTTTTTTCGAAAAAAGTGGACGTCGACCTTCTCCAGGACTCAGAAAACAATTGTAGAAAGTTTGGTGACAATAGCTATAGCAGTGACTCAGTTATTTGCGAACAAACAAACACACAGACTTTCTTATTTATATTATACGCATAATTCTTGTTTAATTTTAAAAACTGCCTTAACTAATATTCACCTCAAAATTTTACATTAATTTATTTTGAACTATGAATACCAAATCTAAATCTTGTTATTTGTTATAGTAGAGCAGTTGCTGGTATTAGTACAGCAATAAATTTATCACTGCAAATTTGCGTAATTATTCTCGAGTTATTTTAGGAGTTTTTTGAACATTTTGGGAATATCTGATTTTTTTTTTTGCCCAGAAGAGCTATTAATTTCGTTTTAGCATTTTGCGTTGGTTCACTATAAATGTCGGTTCACTTTTCAGATTGTTGCCACCAAATTATCGCCCTGTATTATACTTAAAGAAATTAAAGGATGAGGAACTTGTATAAATGTATGTATATTTCTCGCATTGTGATAAAAACAACGGTACCTAGAGCCTTCCAATTTTGAATATTGAATATTTCCACCCGAATATGGGCATCTGGAATCCCAAATTTGAAATTTGTTTTATTATCGATTTCATATTTTGTAAAATTTTAACGAATTTGTGATTAACAAACTTAGGGATTTCAAAGCGAGCAATGTCAACGTTGTACAGAAAAAACATTTTTTTTTTGTCTCCAGCGCGCGAGACTGCGTATCGGAAATTCTAAAGATAGGGTCATTTTAAAATTATTTTGCGATAACGCTGTTGAACTTAATTGTATTGTTTAAGTGGGAAGAACATGATATTTAATAAATAAAGGTAGCACACAAAATAAAAAAAGCCCCTTTAGAGACGTAATTTAAAATCTGAAATCTTTCAGTTTTTTTTTTACTCTCCGTAGTGTAATATTTGTTTAATAAAGACACGTGTTTGAAGTTGGGTCTTCCAGTCTCTTACGTTCGAGTACAGTATGGTGGAAATAGATTTTAAATGAATAATTGTTTTCATTAATCCGTTCGGTTACGAAATGGTTAATACCGCTTTGCCTTTATTCCCGTTATATAATTAATAATTATTGCCCTAGTTAAGACGAACTGCTATAGTAATTGTTACTTATAGCCCTTATCTAGAGCACATGGAATAATAAATGGACAAAAATGTTATTTATAGCTTCAATAAAATTCCATAATAATGAATTTTCGTAAGATGCTTTCTATTGTATTTTGAGTCACAGTTAGTTGGTGGTAGCTGGGGACGATGTTGGTGATAGATTGGGTGTATTTCCGGATTTACGATTTAAAATAGCTCTTAAGTTATGTGGAATTTTATTCGAGAATTTTTTTTATTGAATAATCAAAAAATTCTTTCTGAATAGGATGTTACCAGAGTCACCACGCTGGTTATTGTCCCAAGGACGTGTCGAAGAAGCCCAGAAGACACTCACCAAGGCAGCCAAGGCAAATGGCATAGAGCCATCAGACATAGATACGACTCTCCGAAAAATAATGTCAAAAGCCACTGAGGTAAAACAAAATGATGTCAGCGTCTAAATTTACTAGCTGTAGAATGCTTGGGGGTAAAATAACGTAAAACTGAAGCGCATTTTTAGCGATAATTAAACTTTAAAGAGTACTTTTATTAATTTAAAAAATCTAGTTAGGAGTTTTGATTAAACATCTCATTAAATATTTATTATATTCTTGTAACTTGATATCATTATTAAATTTATAACCTTCTCCTTTTCTGTCTATTAGGAAAAAGACTGAGTGAGTTTATTTATTGCAAATAAGTTTTTATAAGAATAACGATTTTATGTTTTTGATGTCAATGAGCTAATAAAAATCCAGATCTAATTTAGCCAGGACTTGCTATCACATAGATACGTTTGTATCTTTGTTTACTGAAAGGTTTTTAACGAGCCTTAGATGAAAGTTTGTTGTTTATTGGTTTGGTAGATTATGGCAAAGCGCACTAGGACTAGCTGCCTAACGGGAGGGATGCTTTCGTGGAAGACTTTCTTAGGGAAATTGGCTCGTATACAGGTTACACATGGGGATAATACCTAAAACGCCCATGCAACCAGCCAGTTCGCCTAGAATCGAACCCAGGTCGGAACTATCAGTGTTCAGCGATTTTACCGCTCGGCCGCTGGTCAGCCTTTATTGTCTAACTTTATTTTTATCGTAGCTATACAAATGCATGCATGCATGTATCTATTCAAGTATGCTAGGATTCTTTTTAAGATTCAATAACAACTACGTATTTTACCTATACACTGCTAAAATTCTGTGCATTTCTTATAAACGTATCTGGTTGGAAATACTCTTTTTAGAGCAATAATTAACTTCTTTTTGTCAAATTCCAATAATGCAACTTTCAGCTGTTATCGAATAAAATTACCTAAAAATCTTGTTGGAACAGCATTCAATTCTAATACTGATTATTATTCTAGTAATATATATCCCTACGCAATCAGGACAGTGGTTAGTGATTCTGACTGCCAAACAGAAGGGCCCGGGATCGAATACCGGAGAAGGCATGGTTTCATGATGCTTGTAGAGAGCGCCGCCCAGACGGTATAGTGGTTAGGAGAGCCGGCTGCGATACCAAAGCTGCGGTCTCAAAGGGCCTGGGTTCGAATCCCGAAGAAGGCATGGCTGTAAGTGTCCGTCTCTTCATAGGAGGCAAAGGTAGCCCACCCATTAGGTGCTCCCATAGTAAAGTGGCGACCACGTCTGGCCTCAGGAGTGACTAAGCCGAAGTCGGCTGAAGGCCCGCGTTTAAAAAAAAATGTTGCTTGTAGATGTATAGCGTCTGTGCGGCATAAGAGCACTCTAAATTTGCGGAGAGCAGAACGTCCTCACGAGAGGTTCGTGGTATGGCAAGAGGGGTGAGAGACCCTCGAACCCTCCCCCCGGGTGCTATGCTTCAAAATTGGGGACAAAGATTATCAGGACTTGTATTTCCTTTTATCTGTTTGGCGAACATGACGTGTTCTGACTGGACAGTGAGTTTGATTGTAAACTATGTCCTATGGAGTGCAGCAAAAACGACAAGATGAGAAGGGTTAAAATTACCCTTTATTTTCCCCACATTTTCACAATCGCTCCCGCATTTCGGGATACAAAGACCAATCACTTGTGGTCCGAAAATAAAAATATAAGACTACTAACTAACTAAAATTTAAATAAGAGCTCACTTAATATTTTACACAGATGACTAACACTAAGACTGGCGTTTTAAATTACTACGCTTGTAGTACGCAAACTTCGGAAAGCTACAATACGTCTTTAGCTTTCAAGAGGACTAAATCCTCTGGCCTTAAAGGCGGACAGTAACCGATGGCAAGCTCCCGTGAAGACTCGTGGCAAGATGGTTCACTCTGTCTCCTTCAACTACGCTCTTGGCAAAAAGCCACAGCTTAACTACTTAAGCGTTAGCAAGTACAATTTGCATAAACATATCCACGCATTAATTCTGGCCGGAAGTGGAAAATAAGAGGTGTTAGTAAAGTTTTAAAATAAAATAAACGTTAGTCAAACTTAAGATCCTTACAAGATGAACAAAAGTCGTTCTGAGATTTATATGGTGTCCAAAGTTGGTGGTTGTGAACAGGTGCAGTCTTGCCTACTTGCCACAATGAATTTCTTGGGCTTAATCTGATATACCACACAATCGAGAATAGTCCCAACAACTACAGCAACATAATATGTATTTATGGAGTAGCGTTGAATGCCTGCTAGGCAGCAGGCATTTAATTGAAGGTTTGAATTAAATTCTGTTGGGTGCTGGGAGAGTTTTGATTACTCGGAAACATACTGCAAACAGTTCCTTTGTGCAAAGCCAAAAGTTGATCATTTCGAAAACCATGGAATGCTTTCGAAACACTAGTTTACACAGTTTTCTAAACACAATATAAAGGAGTAATATTTACGCTGATATGCCAATGTTCCAAACCACTTTTGGTCTCTTCCTTCTATTCCTGGTTTAAAAAATAATGTCATTCTGTTACTCGGCTTGTCTTCGCTGGTGAAGCCTTGTCTTTCATCGATGCGGATTAACGAGGACAAAATCAGTCATTCTAGTAGTAAATTGGTTGTTTGCACATTTTTTGACGATTTTCTTTGTATTTACAGAAATATTTTACCTAGAATTTTTGCTTTTTAAATGTTTTGCTAGATAACCCTAATTCTTCACTGTCTTTCTACACCTTAATTTCTAAGACTAGAAAGCCTTTTGTAGTATCGGAAGATATATTTTATCCCATTCTTGAACAGCTTTCCAAAGTCCAAGGAGGTTTGTAGGTCCACGTTTGGAAATACTACTTTTTAAATGTCCAAAACCTCAAAACTGCATGGGCAATATGTGAAGAGATTTAGTAGGGACATATGACTGAAGGGTATGGCTTTGGTACCCGTTTCTTTTTTTATTTTCCCCAGGAAATTAACAGTGGATTTTCAGTTGTGGCTGCTTGCTTTGTCTTGATGTAGTTCTACTGAATGGATGGCATTGTGTGCAAAGTGAAGGTATTTCATATTTGAAAATTGGGTACGAAATATATTTTGGTAATACGTGGTGTCGATCTTAACACTTTTCTCCACTCTCTTTATTTTTAATTTGCCGTTATATGAAAAACCAGTAACAATCACAAATCCCTTTGAAAACCTTTCTGTAGATCCTTTGAACCATGTATTAAAATTTTTTTCTCCTCTTTGATGATAATAAATGAAGCTCTTTTCATTACAGCATTTAAATACACCCAAGGTTAACATGTTTCCATTTTTGTTCAGAAAAATGTTTCTCACAAAGATTTCTGCAGCGCGTTTTGCATTGGGAGATATGTTGTGGAAAAAGACAATTATTTTTCCCCCTTTTTAAGATTCAAATCGGCATTAATCACTTTGTTTATAGTTGACACTGGACATTTTAATGATTTTGCAACTCCCTTTTGACTTGATTGATATTTGTTTAACATTCGGGATCCTATTTTTCCTTGAATATGTATATGGAACAATTTTTCTACATGAAGGCAAACTTTGACGTTTTTCCCCTTTCTTGTTGAAAATATTACCTATCGTAGTATCAGATATCGAAAACTCATGACTTTCACAACCTTTCTTTCACTAGATGCGAAGGATTTTCTTCGGAAAGAGAACAAACATAGTCTTCCATCATTGCTACACTAAAAGCGCCATTTTGCATGAAAACAAAACTGTCAAATAGCAGACGATAATTTATACCTTCAAAAATATAGCTGCTATTAAAAAAGATATTTTCTAACAGATTGTTTTTTAAATCAAAGGAAACTCGTCAGAAAAATATACGAACAACCTTTGTGCGGGGCCTGAGATATGCAGAGTATATGCAAAACTTTCTAATTCTAACAATATCCAGGACGTATTAGATCAAGCCATATGATGTCTTGAGCCAAAGAATATGTATTGTTAAGAAGGAAAACTTCGCAACAGAAGTGGTTTCGTCCCAACGCAGAGGGAAACAGCTGCGCATGCGCGAAATATCTGTCGCCAAAGCACCAAAGTTCGACGCCTGCCTCGAAACTCGTAGGTCAGTTTATCAAGAGTACATAAACCGAATATCGTTTTAAATTTTTTTTAACTTTAAAGGAAAATAAAACATTTTTTCGCGCAAGTAAATTAATTAATAGATTAGTTATTTTGAGGAAAAAAAATTAAGAAAATCCAAGTTTTAATTTATCGCGAAACTTCAAAAAAGAAACGTTTTGTCACAGAACGTTTCTGAACCAACACCTCCTAACATAAGAGTTAGGTTCCCTTCTGTCAAGAGGTGTTGTTCTGAAAACGTGTTCCTCAATTTCCTGTGCACATCGCGGAGGGGAAAATTCTCGCCGGCAGATTCCATCGCCAAATCCCTTGGCGAATTTTCCCTCCGCATTGTAGCGGCGTAATAGTTAAACTGGTTTATATTACGTCTATGGAAACCTTTCCTTCTTTACATAGACTTTCTTTGCTTGAGCTGTGCCAAGGATGTGTAGATAGCAACAATTGAGTATCACATAGCTTATCAACGAGAGGCTGAGGCTTCTAAACGTACTGTTAAATTAGTATTATGGTGGTGGCTAATGAAAGCAGCTTTTAAGCGAACTCGCAACATTAAATTAAAAAAAAAATCGGAGGAGAATATTTATTTCAGTTGATATCAGCTGCTTGTTACTTTTGTTCTATCTCACGTGCGTTTATTCTAGTTCACGCTGATGTAGAGACACAGTTCTTCATACCCCCGCTACCCTGGAATCCAGCCAGACTGTGGCGTGGAGATGAGAATGCAAAGAATGAGACTCTTCCGCAAGCCAATTTTTGGTGGATAGATCATTTAATGAATTAGGATTACACTTGAAATGGAAGGCCCCAACAGTAGCAGAGTAGCTAACAGGAAATGTCTGCCAAATATAAACTTCAGACTGGGTTGCAGAAAATGGAGTTGAAAGTGTACTTAAAAATGAATGACATCCATTAAAATTAGCTACCAAATATGCGTAGGTAATCCACAAAAAATTATTAAATGTATAGTTTTTTTAATTATCAAAGGGGAAATTTTTGGTAAATTTAGCAGCACTTTAGAATTTCGGAAAGTCGCCAAAACAGCTTTCTGTCACTGTTAGTTATACAGATATAAAATTATATAGATTTTATAGCTAATAATTTTTTAAATTACGTATTTAAAAATGAGCATAATAATTTTTTTTGTGCACTGGTTATGTCCTAGGGCAATTTTAATAGAATAATTAGTTTAAATAACTTCACTGCTTAACGGATGCTATTTCTTCCGTTTTCCGTCGAATTTCACGCTACACTTTGCAATATTGCCATCAAACTGTTTATATTTTAATTATATTAATGAGTGGTTGTTAGTTATCCATCTATTGTTTGTATAAAAGCTATTGCTACACTTAATTTGCAGTTGCAGCTTTTTACAAATCTCACAATTCATCCTTTAATAGGCTACCAGCAGGACAGCGATAACTGGTAGTCCTATACCGAACATTAATAGTTGGAGTGAGGGATGAATTTCGGGCGAACGGGCAGGCTGCATGGGGCTTTTCGTCGTTTCTTCAATGAGTAAAGTAGGATACGAGCCAATTTTCCTTAGAAAGACCTTCACGAAGGCATCTTTCCTAGACAAATAGCTTTAGTGAGTTTTGTTATAATCAACCAAACCCAACTCAAAACTTTTGTTTCAATTTGGTATACGAAACAGCTTTACAAAATATTACTCTTTACATCGTTCTTTCTCTGTACCTGTATGCGCTGTACACTATTTCCATAAAAGTTTTTACTCTTCCTTTATTTCCACAACCCTTGCTCATTGACATATATACTTACTTCTATTTACAGAGATATTTTAAGTGGCCCGAAGATTCATGCTTTGGCAATTTAAATTTAATAAAGTCAAATTTTTTAAAAATTACGAAATCTAATTTTTTATACCTTCTTTCGGTTAGTAAAATCGTATTTAGGAAAACTTCGTCCTCGTTATAAAAAAAATTTTATTTGTAAATCACATGACTTCCTTGTACGTAATATTAAATTATACGCGTTTTTATTGCATTTCGTTTAAACTTATTGGATAAAATTAAATCTGCTTCGTAGATAGCGCATAAATCACAATAGAATAAATGCACTCTTTAAAATTCAGTATATTTGTTTACCATAGCGAAACTCTGGCGCTAGGTTCACTTAACAGTGCTACGTATCATTCATTTTATAACTCGGAAGGCACAAACATTATATCATCTAAAGAATTATCTAATCGTTGCGACATGTTCTGTTCAAATACTGTAATAAATCTAAAACAATGTATCAAAGAAATGAAACAAAAAATAAACAGTTTTCCACAGACGATTCACTATTTCTCATTCAATTAATTCAGTTCTCACTTCGCGACAAGGCAAAAATAGATAAAAACTCAAAATATGTATATTAAAAATTGCGAAGTAAATCTTAAAAACTTATTTCCTCCAATAAATTCCAAAATGGATTAAGCAGGATTTAATTCGCAACAACCAAAAAGGCGTTGTCATTATGAAGCTCAAGTTCTCTGCAATGGCAAAAAATCTCCCAAGTTTGAAATGCAAACAAAGATGGCCGCTATGGCCAAAATAATTAGGCTTAGCCGCACTTCAACAACTTTTAAATTGTTGATAATTGTGTAAGTATAAGATACAGGTTAACTAAAGGCATAAAAACCTTATTTCAACCTGACTTCAATGAATGGATTGGCGATATATATATGTGTTTTAATGGTTTTCTTCATAGTGTAATCTGAATACAAAACATGATTTCCCTTTGAAATTTATCCACGGTAGCTCTCGCATGCTTTTTTCATAACCAGCTTATCACTCATTATTGAAGCCAAAGCCAAGGGCATACAGAAGTGGGTTCCTATAGGTGTTATATACAGGGTGCGTCATAAATTCGTGCAAAGTTCAAAAATTCGTAATAAAAGAAGGAATGCACGGAAAAATTTTCTATTTGCGCCAATATGGTCAGAAAGACATTGGATTTTTTTCCATGTAAAAAAAAAAAAAGAAAGTGTTTCCAAAAGTAACCGACAGAGGGCGCTCACACGCCATACTGAGATGTTTTATGCAAATCACGCAAACAGATCACAATAACAAGACACTATGCATTTACTATTTTATAGTAACATATGTTCAACATTACCACTACCACAAGATAATAGGCAAGTGAGGCGCGTCACTACGCCCATTACAGCGGAGTGTAGCATGTCGCCATCGATGGCAGCGACGGTCAGTCGAATGGCATTTTTCAGTTCCACCAGTGTGGTTGGGGAGCCCCGGTACACACGAGACTTTAAGTATCCCCACAACCAAAAATCTGCCGGGGTCAAGTCTGGTGATCTTGAGGGCCACTGAATCTTACAACCGCGACTTATCACTCGGTCTTCGGTGAAAGATTCCAACAGGAACGTCTTCACGTCGCGTGAAATGTGGGGCGGGGCACCATCCTGCATGAAGGTGACAACAGGTAACGCATGTCTTTCCTGCAATGCAGGTACAACGTGGTCACGCAACAGCGTAAGATACCGTGCTGCAGTGACTGTACAGGTTTTCACGCCGGATACAGGACAGGGTTCTTCAAAAAAGAAAGGGCCCAGAATAAAAGACGCGGTGAAACCACACCAAACAGTCACACGAGGAGAATGCAGTGGCTGGCTCTGGTACTCACGAGGGTTTGACGTCGCCCAAATACGACTGTTTTGCGTATTGACGTCACCAAGCAGTGAAAAGTGGGCTTCATCCGTCCACATGACGTTCAGCAACCATTGTGGGTTACGTTCCATTTGTGCCAGCGCCCATGTAGCAAACTTTTGTCTTGCATCTGTATCTGCCGGTAATAACTGGTGAAGTCGCTGGATTTTGTACGGATACAGATCCAACATTCCGTGCAGAATACGTCGAATCGACGCTTCCGGAATCCCCGTTCTTCTCTCAGCTTCACGAGCACTGCTACTCCCCGTTGATGTCTCGGCTGCCATATCTTTGATCACACTTTGTACCACATGGACACGGGCCGCTCTCAAGGGTGGTCTGCCACTTCGTTGACGATCCTCCAAACTCCCCGTTTCCTCAAAACGTCGTACTAAATTCCGTATCCCATTCAATGAAATAGGGCTTTTTTCCGCCTTCAGTCCTTTCTCTGTGCGAAAATTTCGCAATGTAACAGTTGTGGATTCACCATTTCTGTAGAACAATTTAACCACCAACGCTCGATCTGGTAAAGAAAGCATGCTGCCGACTTCGAATGACGGATCCGTTTCCAGCCAAGTGTTTTATTGATAGCCTGATTTGCATAAAACATCTCAGTATGACATGTGAGCGCCCTCTGTCGGTTACTTTTGGAAACATTTTTTTTACATGGAAAAAAATCCAATGTCTTTCTGACCATATTGGCGCAAACAGAAAATTTTTCCGTGCATTCCTTCTTTTATTACGAATTTTTGAACTTTGCACGAATTTATGACGCACCCTGTACTTTTAAAATCTGTTCAAATCTGGACATAATTATAGTGTTTTGGAATTCCTAGCAAAACAATGCCTGAATGAGAGTACATTTGAGTTTAATACTGCTACTCTAGTATAAGGCTGTGAGCCTACACTTTGTACTGCAGTGTCAGCCCTTTCGAATGCGCTGTGAACGCAACAGGAGGAAAGTACTAGAAATAGCCTCAATTGTGGCAACAAAATGGCTAAGATAAATAACTCAAAAGCTGACCTTTTATCCTTGGAATTACTCCATGTTTGTTAAAAGTCACCTGATGTTTTTTCACGAGCAGCTGAGTTTTGCTATAGGAGTTGAGGTTTTGTGTGCATAAATCATAATCGTTTAAATAGCTGTTCAGGTACAGGGTGTCTCACTCGAAAGAATCCCAGGGAAAAGTGTGATAAAAATCTTATAACAAGAGAAAACGAAACCAAATTTTTATATAATATACCTTTATACTTGAGAAATGAAAGTAGATTACAAGAGGTGCTGGAAATGACCTCCCTCCCAACCTGTATACACATTTCGACATGGCGCTACATTTTCGTTTATGTTGCTGCCAGAGTATACGGGGGTATAACGATGAAGCGTGATTCCACTTGTCAGGATACGTGAACTAACGAAACAACCTTTGTGGAGGAGTGACAACCAGCGTGTAGTCGTCGAGGAACCTTTCATTCGCAGAAGATGGGCTTTCTCTGTGCATTACCACAGTGGTGCATCATCGGGCCAAATTTTTGACGCTACTGGTCACCAGTAAAGGGTATAGGCACTGTTTAATAAGTTCGTGAACCAGTTAGATGATGAGAAGCTGACACTTCGACTGGTACCAGAAAGATGGGACAACATGCCACACATCTGTAGCGAATATGACTGCGGTGCAATCACTTTTGCAGACTTGACTCCCTTGGCTTTTTTACCTTTGGGGTCGCCTTAAATGGCGACTCCATAGAAAAAAGGTACAAAGGCAAAAATTAATGGGTACAAGCCCAAACCACGCACCATCGAAGAGATAATGTTAGAACATACGCCGTGAAATCCAGGCAATGATGCCCAACACCCTGGCAGTGCCATATTGAACTGTGTATACAGGTGGGGGAAGATCACTTTCAGCATTTCATCCCTCAAACACAAAGTTATCCCATTAAACATTTGGTTTTATTTCCTATTTATTAATTATACTTTGTTCCTTATAAGATTTTTATGACAATTTTTCCAGGCTCCTTTCCAGTGGAACACACTGTATAAATCTGCAGTGGGGAGATTTAGGGATTGTGTGGACCTAAAAGTCTTGCAGCAAATCTGTACCTGCACTTTTTTGGTGTGAAAATGTCCACACCGAGATGGTTAAATTTAATTGGTTATTATTTCTTATTTCCCAGAAAAGTATTTCAGACATGGCTTAAATGTATAATGTGATATTTTGTTAGCTCTTCAGCTGTGTTGCCTCTCGAATTTGCAAACTGTTTTTAATAGTACTTTTCTTTCTTGCTTGCTTTTACACTTCATGCTGGAGAACTTCATCACCCTATAGATGGAATCTTAGCAGTGTCTTAGTAACTCAGGGTATATCAGTACACACTGGTATGCATTATATTAGTATATACTGAGGATAGTAATGTTAGTGAAAAAGCTCTTACACATTTTTAGAACGATTTCGAAGCCATTTAATTAGTGTTTAAAATGTAAAATGTGTCTTTTTATATCTTTGCTCTGATAGTCTTTTTTCTGCGCTATAAGTCTGCCTCTTGATTTCTGTAATAGAAGATCTTTTAGTAAAATTTCGAGGGATTTTGGGTCCCATCCCTCTTTCCATCAATTGTGGTGGATTTACTCTTAGAAAAACTTCTTTTCGGGAGACCAAAATTACAGTAGTCCACAGGTGAAACGTTAAGGGATTTCGCAGGAATACATTGAAAAGATATGTACTCAATACCTGTATCAGTCTTCCTTTTTCTAACGAATGCGGTGGTACTTTTCGAAGTACGATTTTTTTTCTTTGCTTTGATAACGTTTCACGCTTTTAAAGCATTTAGGATAAAGAAATTCAATTTCTTCTGTAAATATAGTACGTGAAACTTCCTAAATTGATTTTAACAAATCCCTCTCATCTTATTTTTCGCTTTCCATTTTAAGAGACTCCTGCGACAATCATAAATCCTTTGCTGAAATTTTCCTTCCATTGACGGAACTAGGTTTGTGCATTTTTTAGGGTTCTATAAATTATTCTGCATTGAGACACATACCTCGGCAAAAGCTGGGGAACACTATGTTTTTAGCATTTTCAAACAGCAGATCTTGGATTATATTTTATTAATTGTTGCTATAGGTATAATTAAAAAATTTGAAATAGATTTTTTCATGCTGTCAACGGTTTAACATTAGAAACAGTACGTACCTTTTTCGGGCATTCGTTTGCCGTCTTCTTCCCACGTATAAGTTATGATTGACGGTTAAAGCGCAAAAGCATACCCTTTAATCCACAGCTTGTTTACATGTGATATTTTGAAAAAAGAATAAATTTTAAAGTAGCAGACGATATTTCTCATATCAGATAATAAGCTGTTGCCAGAAACTGTTATTGAAAAATATGTTTTTTTTTCCTTTACCGAAATACTCTGCATATACTCTACATGTCTTAGCATAACAACTAAGTAAATACTTACGTATTTGTTTCAGGCTCATGAGTCTGGAGAAGCATCCGGAAATTTCCTAGATTTGTTGCGCACTCCTGGACTTTGGCAAATGACACTAAATGTGTACTTTCTTTGGTAAGTATATATGTGTTTCTGTTTTATATCAGTATTTTCACGGAATTCTGTTCAATTATGAATACATCTGTGAATACATTGGACACGTGATACTTATTTATCAAGATTTAGGACATAGCTATTCTCAAATGTTTTGTAGATTTATTCAATGGGTATAATCCTTGCTTATGAGAAACTTCTAGCGTATTCCCAAGACAAAAATTTCGTTTCAAAAGATATTTGCATTTATCTTACAATTTCTAATCCATTAAGTATATATGCATACAGAAGATTTAAAAAACTGTTTAAATTATCCGATTTTTATAGACTTAAAATCCTTCATTCAGAACTGTTAATGAAGATAAAGAAAAGAGTATGTCATACACTATCCTGTAGTAAAAATTCTAGCTAGGAAAGCTTAAACGTTAATACATTCTCAGAAATTCCTTTGGAAGAGACCACTTTATGAAATCAAAATTGTCAATTAACAGACGATAATTTATACTTTGAAAAATGCAGTTGCTGTTAAAAGAAAAACTTCTTTCCGAAGCAGACGATTTTTTATAACAAAGCAGCATCGTCTAAAAAATATGCGAGCACCTCTGTATTTTCCTCAAATGCTTTTTATGTTGGAGAATACTGACAAAATTTTTCTATGGAATTTTACCATGCTATGTTACTTTTGAAGACATCACAAATAGCAAAATTTAGCACTTCATTCTTTAAGGTAACGCTTAAATTTTTGGACTTCGCGAATTAATATTTAACTTATTTTTCCTTCGTTGTGAATTGCTACATACAAAAAGCGTTCTTTGCATACAGCCGAAAACATCGTGGACGAAAACGTCCCGGAGGAAAAAACTATGCAAGGCGAAAACGTCGTGGTACAAAACATCGTGGGTGAAAATAAAGCAAAGAGAAAACATCGGGGTTCAAAATGTCGTCGTCGATAATAAAGCAATTCAAAAACTTCGCAGTTTAAAAACATCGTCAAAAATATCGCGGTAAAAAATAAAGTACCTGCAAATCATCGCATAACGATAACATCGCAGACACGCGTTTTTTCGGGATTTAATAATTGTTAATGGATATTCGCATAATGATTTAGGAGAGCAAGGTGAAAAGAAGGATAATTTTTACTTTCACATTTTTTATTAACTAATAAATTTTTAAAAAACAAGAAATTTATACAAAACAAGAAATAATTTTCATCATAATAGTATCAGATTAACAAAAGAGAAGAAAATAATATCATAATTAACTTTGCAATTTTTGTATAGATAAATTCATGCAGTTACTTTTTCAGATTATACTTTTCATGAAAAATTACCAGTAAAACTTTATTAAAGAAAAATTTATTAAGGACCTTTGTTAGTTAATTACGCCAGTTTTAAAATTAAGTGCTGTAAGTTGCGTTAATTTTCTATGCTTAAATTTTCATTTTATATTTTCATCAAATATTTATTAATAAAATATATGAAAGTGAAAATTATCCTTCTTTCCATCCTGCGCTCTCAAATCATTATGCGAGTTTTTACAATTATTAAACAATTATTAAATTTTACAATTATTAAAGCCTGAGAAATGCATGTCTGCGATGTTATCGTCATGCGATGATTTGTAGTACTTTATTTTTTACCGCGATATTTTCGACGGCGATGTGTTTAAACTGCGAAGTTTTTGAACCGCTTTATTTTCGACCACGATATTTTGTACCACGATGTTTTCTCTTTGCTTTATTTTTCTCCTACGATGTTTTGCACCACGACGTTTTCACCTTGCGTTGTTTTCTTCTCGACGTTTTCTTCCGCGATGTTTTTACCGCGATGTTTGCATATAAGCAAGTGAAAGGTTTTGGATGATCTTGGTTCATCTTTTTGTACGGAGAGTAGTGTAAGCAAATGCACTTTTGTACACAGAAGCAAACTTTTTTTAAAATTCATTGTTTCGCAAAGAATGAGGGAACCATACGTTCATAAAATCCGCATTTACAATCATAAAAATTCCTTTTAAATGGAGCAGATATGTAATATTTTGTGCACTTGATGACATATTTCCTTCTTTTAATTACGCAGGTTCGTAAATGCTTTCGTGTACTATGGACTTTCATACAACACCAACGAGCTAGCCGGCGATCCCTTCGTTAACTTCGCAGTTTCTGGAGCAGTGGAGTTTCCGGCGTATGTTCTCAGTATTATAGCCATACGATCCTTGGGCAGAAGAAATCCTTTAGCCGCTGCTCTGATAATAGGAGGTGTTGCTTGTCTTCTCTGTTACCCCATGCCTGAAAGTAAGCCATATTACGATTTATAGAATTTACATTTTTTATTTGTTGTATATATTAATGCATTGAAATGTAATTCAAAGCCCCCACTTTACCGTAATTTCTTGAAATTTAAGCTTATTCCGAATCTTGAATTGCTTTCCATAACCTATGCATATTTTGTCACTAATTTCATGAATTATTTATTCGTCTGTGTTCATAAAAGACGCGACGAATTTGTCGAATTTTTTCTTTCTGTTATTCTTTTTTTTAATCGACAAGTATGAGTCAAATTTTCAACTTCTTCACAACCATTTTGAAATAAATTATGCCATCTGTATACTGAAAAAATCTCGACAGTGTGCTGTTACCAAACTGTGTATTCAGTCATTGGCAAATTTCACTGTTGTTGACATTTTAATTTGTTAATTATTCAATGATTATATGTTATGCAATTGCACTAGATACACTTAGCTGCCTCAGAATGTTAAGGACTAAAGAAATAAACATATGAAGATTGACATAATACGAAATGCAAACAGTTAAGAGCATTTTTTCACAGAATTTATTTCTGCCTCTGAATATTTTCTCGCGTCTATTCTGCTTGTTATATTTGCACTAATACTTTGCGCCACTTGCCAATGAGTCTATTAATCATTAAAATCTTTCCTATCTGCTTTTTGCTTTAATGTTTATATTGTGTATAAAAAAATCACAAAATATACAACTACGGAAAAAAAAAAAGTATTTAAAAACTAATTTTTCATTTTATTAATCTTAACTTTTTTACCCTATCCCTAACTTTCTCAAGTGCAGGTGGCTCCCTCTAGTGTGCATCAAGTGAATTACCTTATGCATTTTCCCTATTTCTGCTCACTTTATTTAATTCTGATGAGGAGCTAAATGGTTTTGAACCATAGGCACTCCGTAATACAAAATAATTGGCATTGGCAGTTAAGAGCTTGTCATGACAACAAGTATAAAAGCTATGGCAACAGATGTGATAAATTTTAGTGGTTGGACCACACTCAGCATCTGTGCTTCGCTGTGTGATTTGCGGTAAGAAACACCGAAGTGCCGAATGCGGTAAGCCAAAAGAAGAAATCCTTGTTTGTATTTTCTATAGCGGACCTAATGCCAGCTGCTAACATGGTTGCACAGAATATAAAAAGAATTTGCCGCTACTTTCAAGAAAGACTGAGCGAAAAACAGTAAATAAAATACTGAAGAACAAGGAAAACTTTCTGGAAGTATCGCAAAATTCATCAGCCACCACTTTCGCTCCAAATAGAAGAAAATACCGCAAAATGCTAATGAATAAAGCTCAACGGTTATAAATTCGATAATTATGATAAGGATATTTTTTCCAATTTAAAAGACCTGAAGAAAAGAAAAGTCGTCCGTAAAAATGCTGATCGCCATCCTAAAAGCATCAGAACTATTCTTGAATTAGTTCTGTTTATGATGAGATAGATGATAGGTGAAACGATCATAGACAAAAATTTATCTCTATCGTATGGAATCAGAGAGTTAATCACATCTCGTGTCACCAGATGGAGGCACGAGTTTCACTGTTTTCGCTTTATCGGGGAGAGCGTTTAGTTTTTTTTTTATTTAACAACGTTTTGAATGTTACTTTTATTTATTAAATATCATGTTCATTTTTCTTAAGTCATAAAATTCAGTTCAACAGCAATATCGAAAAATAATTTTAAAGCGAGAATATCTTTAGGTTTCCGATACACAACTTTATACTTTAGGTTTCCGCACTGGAGATAAAAAATGTTTTTTCTTTACAGCTTTGCCATTTCTCGCTTCGAAATCCTTCAGTTTGTTAATAAAAAATTCGTTAAGTGTTACAAAATATGAAATCAATAATAAAACAAATTTCAAATTCCAAATTAGGGCTTCCACATACCCATATTCTATGGAAGATTACGTTATTCAAATTTTGATGGCTCTAGGTACCGTCGTTTCATCACAATGCGCGAAACATACATACATTCATGCAGATTCTTCATTATTTAATTTCTTTAAATATAATACAGGGCTCTATTATTTGGTGGCAACAATTTAAAAAGTGGTTCGCCATTTATAGTTTTCAGCGCAAAATGCTAAAACGAAATTAATAGTCCTTCAGTGCAAACTCCCCTTTAGACTTATTTATTTATTTTTTAAAGCCTTTCAGATTTTATATTACGCCTAAACGGCTTTTTTTTTAAATGTTTTGTGTGTTAACTTTATTTATTAAATATAATGTTCTTCGCACTTTAAACCAGGAAATTCGATTCAACATCAATATCGCAAAATATTTAGAAGAGCACATCTTCAGAGTTTGGCGCTTCTTGAAATTTCCGATACACAGTCTCGCGCGCTGGAGATAATTTTTTTTTTCATACAGGGTTGCCATTGCTCGCTTTGTAATCTTTGAGTTTCTTAATCAAAAAGTCATAAATGCTTTACAAAATATGAAACAGATAATAAAACAAATTCCAAATATGGGCTTCCAGACCCCCATATTCGCGTGGAGACGTAAGTTATTCAAAATTTGATGGTTCTAGATACCGTTGTTTTATTACAATACGAGAAATATACACATATTTATGCAGATTCTTCATTATTTAATATCTTTAAATATAATAAAGGGCTCTAATATTTGGTGGCAACAATTTAAAAAGTGATACAAAATGCCAAAATGAAATTAATGGCCCTTCTGGGCAAATGGCCTCTTTGGGCCAATAATTACTATTTAATAATTTTTTGCTGAGACGTAAGAGTACCATTACGTTCCAAGTTTCATAAAAGTTATGAGTTCCTACTAAAAATGTCTCATTTCTGTTTGATCCATGCACAAAAAATGGGACTGTTTTATATCTTCCGTTCTGTTCGGACTGTTCTGAAAAAATTCAATTTGCGTTTTTTATGTCTTGAAAGCACGACTTAGAATATATATTAGATTTTTGTATATCTTTGTTTTAACATAGGTATTTCGATACAAAATCGACTTTTTCTGAACTGACATACCGATTTTTTTTCTATATTCTGATTCTCAAATTATGCATAAATTATGTCAGACTCAAATTATGTCTAAGTGTTAAATTTGACAAAGTTTGTGAGAAACTTATTGAGAAATTTAAAAATTTATCTTGCAGCACTTTTTTCAGTTTGCACCAAACATAATTCCCCTTGCGAAATTCTTAATTTATAGTAACCTACCTTTCTTTCGCTTTTCATTGTTCACGATCGGAATAAAAGGTCTAATCGTCCATTCTTTCCGATAATTTTAACAAAGTGCGTAAACCATATTTGGTTTTATTATCATTTATAACGCATATGCCAAATTTCAAACCACGTCAATATACAAATTTACTTGTACGTTGCGAAATTTTGAATAAAGAACTCTTGATTTTTTTGCTGGTATGCCTAGGAATACAAATATAAGTGATGGTAAAAATAAAAGTGTGGTAAAAATTTAATCGTGTAATTAATGGTAAAAATTTAATCGTGTAATTTAATCGTAATTTAAATTTAATCTATAAAGTGATGGTAAATATTTAATCGGTTTTAATTCAAAAATGTTTTCGAAAATTTATGAAAGTTACTAAAAATTACAAATTAAAAAAATAAATCAGGAATATCTGCAAATTTTATTGGGATTAAAACTAAATTTTGAGCTCTGAAAGAAGAAATCAAGTAAGTTCACTAAAACAAAAAGATATTGAAAATTGTATATCAAATTAAATTAGCATTGAGGAGCTGAAATTTTAGAGCTAATTTTTTAAGAACTACTTCACAGAACTTGTTACATTGGCGTAATTTGAGTCTTAGAATGGAAATATAGTAAAAAATCAGTATGTCATTTCAGAAAAAGTCCTATATTGTGTCAAGAAACCTATGTTTGAACAACGCTATTCTAAGTTGCTCTTTCGATATGTGAAAAACGCATATTATGTAGCATGTCTAACAAGTAAATTTCACACCTTTCAAGTTTGAAATATGAAATTAAAATGTAAAAAATAATAGCAACTGCATAAAAGAAAATCTGAAAGGTTTCAGATTTTAAATTACGTCCAAAGAGGCGTTTTTTAAACATTTTGTATGTTACTTTTATTTATTGAATATCATGTTCTTCGCATTTAAACCATAAAATTCAGTTAAAGAACAATATCGCAAAATAATTTTAAACTGAGCATATCTTTAGAATTTCCTACACACAGTCTCACGTGAAATCCGCGTTTGTTAATCAAAAATTCGTTAAAGTTTTACAAAATATGAAATCGTTAATAAAACAAATTCCAAATTTCAAATTTGGGCTTCCAGATGCTTATATTCGCAGCAGGATTACGGCATTCAAAATTCGATGGCTTTAGGTACCGTCGTTTTATCAGAATGCGAGAAACATACATACATTTATGCACATTCTTCATTATTTAATTTCTTGAAATATAATACAGGGCTGCAATATTTTGTGGCAACAGTTTGAAAAGTGATACAGACTTTTAATGTTTCCGTCGCAAAACGAAAACAATAGTTCTTCAGGGACAAAGCCCCTTTGGACTAATAACGATTATCAAAAGTGGAAATGAAAAGAAATATTTTAATGATTTTATTCTCTTTTGCCTAATCTCCTCAAAAATTGGATTATTTATTAAAGAATATTAGAACAATTACGTACATTTTTATTAATTTTAAAGGTTCTAATTTAATTTTGCAGATGTTTTCAATCTTCTTTTCAGATTTCAGTTTGTTTTTCCAGATTCTTCTGATTTCTTCTTGAAAGTTTCAGTTTGCTCTTAAAGAGTTCTCGTGCTCTAACAGATTGTGTATTATTCTCACAACTTTCATTTTCAAATTGATTACTACAGTTTGCCAACAAAACATTCCTCTAAAAAATAAACTGGAATTCTGATACTTTTGAGCGAAAATTCAATGGTACTTACATATTTATGCAACCGCCTTAACGCTATTTGGCGGTTTTTTACGGATGAAAAGATAAAAGTTGCGTATCGGATGTATGTTCGTAGTTTTCGCGAATGATTTTAGAAAGATTCCCAAACTTTCGATATCTTATCTACGGACATTATCAACCTATGAATATAACACATGATTTAGCAATTTAAGTAAAAATTTTAAATATTAAATAAACATTACGTGTACCTTGAAAAGTATTCTTCATTACGGCATACATTAAAAAAACATTCTTCACTAAATCCTTCTGAATTTTTTCCGCGCTGTTCTTCTCCTCAAGTACACAGCGATCTACTTTCTCTTAAAATAATCAGAAAATTGCAGAGCTTTGCCAACAACGGCTGTCTATCTGCTTATTGTTCCTTTTAGAGATTTTGCAACAAAATTCTGCATTACTACAGGAATTTTACACCAGTTTCTTCCATTCTTAGCAAATTCCACAAGCTAAAGGTAAGAAATATCTGAAATTGCTTATAAAAATCTTTGGAATACAATATAAAGAACGCATAAGAAAATGGTGACATTAACTTGACTGAAAGGTTGTTACTAGCATGGTTGTCTGAAGAGTGGTTATGAGCATGGTTACCAGAGCTTGGCGCTTTCTGGAAATTCGGCAACTTCTGCTAAGGTGGTTGCGATAGCACGTTAGTAACGATTCAATTAGTTAGCTTTTACTATTACTATCTTTCACTGAAATGCTGAAATGGAAATGTTATGTTGCGACAATCATTGAGAAATGATTAAGATAACAAGAGAAATATTAGTAGGAATTTGAAAACTATCTGCTTTTTCGATACTTAATTAGTTACTAAGTTTTACATATATAATAAATGAAAGAGATTTACTTTTATAGGATAGCAATATATCAAACGTTTTCACCTCTTATAGAAAATATTTGCTGAAAAATCGTTAAAAATTAATTCTTCTGGATCAGAAAAATTCAAATTCATTTGAATACTCAGGAATCAACGATAGTGCAAGTTACGAAATTTTAGAAAAACGTAATTATCTGATACATACTTAATCGTCAATTAACAGTTCCTGTTTTATTTTTGCAATCAAAACGGGTACTAAATGAATCTTCAAGCAGTAAATTTATCTGATTAGAAAAAGAAGACATATTAGCTTCTTTGTTTGAAAGAATATTTTAAGTAAACCTAGTCTTTATGTATTCTAGTTTATTTTTTATAATAACATTCCACATCTTGAAAAGCAGCGGAATCCTTTAAATTTTTTCTATGATTTGATGGAATTGTATAAGAATGTTTCTTCTAATTTTATTTTCTTTCCACGTCTAGATCCGTGGTGGCTGGGTGTGACTGTTTCAATGATCGGCAAGTTCTGTATAACTTGCTCTTTCGGCATAATCTTCGTTTTCACGGCCGAGATCTTCCCAACTGTGGTCAGAAATATTGGTCTCGGATCGGCTTCAATGATTGGTCGTTTCGGATCCATACTTGCGCCCTTCATAAGAGAACTCGTGAGTAGTTTATCATCTGTAGGTTTTTCAATATTTGCAAATTGTGTTGCAGTACAGTAACTAACGATGTGCATTTATTTTGTTAAAACTGATGAATATGTACTTGTATTCATATATTTAATTTGCTAAAAATAGATTACGGATATATTTTTCTCCAATGACTATACCTTTTTAATAATTATATAGTTTTGTTAGTTTTATTACATATGTATGAAGTGCGATGTATCTGTGATTTAAAATAGCCAGAAATAGTTCCTAGAACTTAGTATTAGTATTACAAAAATATGAAGTTTAATATTTCGAGTAAACGATATTAGTCGATTGTAATTTTTATCATTGAACTTGAGTTTCATGTTTGGTTTTATTTTAGTGTACAGAGTTAGAAGTGATATAAATTTTCCGTCATTGGCAAACAATCAGCTTGTAAGGTTTATCCTACTTTTATTAACAGAAATGCAGTTAACCCAAATGAATGAAGAGTATTATTTAAGTCGATGTTTCACCGACTTCGAGAGAGAGCCCGAGTTTCTGACCAGCGCGCGTTTGCCTTTTGGCTACGTCTCTCTTAGCTATTGTGCTACACTCGGCCATACTTTAGGCCCTTGTTTGGCTTCGCCCACTTAATTAAGATTTAGGCGCCAACTACTTAGAATCTTGATAGCTTTGGCTGTATCTTTCAGTTAGCTTTAGTTAAGCTTAGTTAAGTTTGAGTTCAAGCCCAAATGGAGGCTTTGCTGTACGTTCCGAGTTAGGAACTGATTTTATCATATTTATTCTCAGAAATAAAGGGTAGTTAACACTTCTTAAGTCTGACGTCTTTATTCACACTTAAGCGATTATTCGCTTACTAGTGTTTGTGGGGTTCAAGGTTTGAACACTGAATTGAATAAGTAAAACCCCACAAACTGTATATCAAAATAAATTAAGAGAAACCTAATTATTAAATATCTTAAGTATAAATTGCATTGCGGTTGCTTCACATCCACTAACCTGCGATCTTGCTGAATTACTGGATTTTCATAGACAGCCAACCATGACGGTCTGCGAACAATCGACAAAGCTTATCAATGGCTGAATAATACTTTGAACATTGGCATTTTGTCCCGAGTTCAAATCCAGGTGAATGGCCTGTCTGCATGGACTTTTTCATGATTTTCTCGTCGAGTTAACCTAAATACTAACCGATTTCCATTAAACCTTCATGAAGCTTTCACCTCTTTGTGTAGATGAGCCTAAAATGCTTTTCAGAAATCCCTTCTAATCTAATCCAGTCCAATCCTGGAATCGCGCGAATGTCCGATAGTATCATTTTTAAAGCCTCTTGCATTTTCCGCCAGAGTTCGCAGCAGTAACAGCGACGTCAGTTGCAGTTTTATAGATCAGACATACGTATGTCTGTACGTATGACTATATCTATACGTACGTATGACTATATCTATACGTACGTATGTTTGTACGTATGACTATGTCTATACGTATGTCTGTACGCATGACTACGTACTGCTGTTTTTGTGGTACATATTTTATATTACATTCAAAATTATTATCATAAACTATTTTACACAGTGTATTATAGGTAAGCAAACGACTTTTAAACTTACCTTTTTCTTTCTGTGTCGCCAAATTTTGAAATCGTTAAAAGTGTGCCGCGACAGAAAAAGGTTGAGAATCACTGCTTTAATTATTCATAGCAGGACTTATTTTGGTTGAATCCGAAGTACCTGATGTTCTAAAACAGATATTCAGAAACTTAATTGAAAAGTAAAAATACAAGAGCATCGCTAGAAAAACTGAAGTTTTAAAGACATAGACGTTTAATCAGAATGAAGCCTGCCAGAAGCCGAGCAGCTAAAACTGAGAAATTCAATTAATTTACTCAAGTTCTGTTTTCAATGACATGAAACGACTCTCTGCATGGCATTTCATGAATTTTTCCGTGCGTGACGTTAATAAGGGTTTGCTTCGTTTGGAAAGTCAGCCAGGAATACATCCATTCTATTACGTACTACATGTGATTTGACATAACTAAGCAAGCCATTCTTATTCATTGGAAAGCTAACCCCTGTAGTATCACTGTTTTAATCACTCATGCTGCCTTTTATGTCTGTTTAGAAGCCTAAATTTTTCCAAATTGTGTCATCTTAAAATGATGTAAATATTGTACTGTAAAATACGGATGTTTTTATCATATTAATTGTCAAATTACTGTCGTATTCAAAAGAACAAACTCTATGTTTTGTCTTGTTGTTAAAGTGACAATCTTTCTTAGTTAATGCATTAAAAAGATTGAACGGATAGGGTTAGGTTGAGTTATTCGAATTCATGGAATTCGAAGCAAACGAGAGTTACGTGATTAAGGAGATGGATGACTTCGTGGAATACTTTTTAAGGGAAAATTTATCCTTTTTACGTTATACACGCGGACTGAATAGAAACAGTGAGCATGTGTAGCATTAATTACGAAGTTTATGTAGCGTATGCTAATTTTTTACAATAACTGAAAAACGTTATGTGATATGTATTAAGCTATTGATACTACAGAGGCTGTTCGCACATTTTTTAGACAATGTATATTGTATCCACAAAACTAAATTACATAAAATTCTTGTGTTTTAAATGTTCTATTTGACATACCTTATTCTGAACTATCTTTCGACACCACAATTTCTAGGATAATAATGCCTTTTGAAGTGTCAGAAGAGGTATTCTATCCCATTCCTCCCGAACAGCTTTCCAGAGCCCTGTTAGGGTTTTGGGACAACGTTTGGATAATGCAGTTTTTAAAAGTCCGAAAGCACAAAAATCCATAGGTGACACATCGGGAGATTTAGTAGGGATAGCAGTGAAGAGTATGGCTTCGATACTAGTTTTTTGTTCCATTTCTTTTAGGAAATTTACGGTGGATTTTGATGTGTGACTGCTTCCTGATGGCGTCTTACAGTTTGATGGCACTGTGGGTAAAGCGATGGTATTTTATTCAGAAAAATTGGCGATAAAATATGTTCCTGATAGTATTTGGAGTTAATTTTGACATTTTTAGCACTCTCTTTATTTTTAACTTGCCTTTATAACAAAATCCAGCAACAATCATGAATCCCTTAGAAAAACTTTCTTTCTTTGGATTCTTTGAACCACTTACTTAAATATTTTTCGCCCCTTTTATGATAATAAATGGCTCTTTTTTTATTACAATCATTTAAATACACCCATGCTTCATCTATTGGGACAATTGTTTTCCATTTTTCTTTGGATAAGTGTTTCTTATATAGAATTCTGCAGCGTGTCCTGCGTTGAGCGATATGCTTGGGAAGAAGACGATGCACTTTGCGTTTTTTCGTTTTCTTAAGATTTAAATCAACGTTTATCATTTTGTTTACAGTGTACACCGAGCATTTTAATGATTTTGCAACTGTCCTTTGACTAAGGGGATTTTCTTTTAACATTAAACAACGTACCTTTGCAATAGTCGAAGATGTCCGTTTTTTCCTTGGATACTTGTTTGGAATTTTTGTCTCACTTGAGGCTCCAATTTGACGTTTTTTTTCCTTTCTTGTTGATGATATTACCTATCGACGCTTTAGATATCACAAAACCATGACTCTCACATCGTTTTTGGATAACGGAGTACGTATATTTCTCTTCGGAAAGAGCGTAAATGTAGCCTTAGAACCACTGCTTTGTTAAATTCGCCATTTTGAATAAAAACAAAACTTACAAGCCACAGACGATAATTTTGACTTTTAAAAACATAGTACAATTGCAATTACTTCATTTGCAGCAAACGATTTTTTATTACCGCTTACCAAAATCGTCTAAAAAATGTGCGAACAGCTTCTGTATATCGTTGTTAGTTTTTCTAGTTATTTCTCTTCTATATACATTGAAATACGTTTGTTTCATTCAAGTTCCATTTTGTACAATGCGCATTAATGGATGCTTTTAATCTCTAGGGCCATGCTACACATCCAGTGGTACCCCAGATTGTGTTTGGTGTGCTTGCTGTTACGAGTGGAATGCTGGTATTGCTTTTGCCTGAAACAAATAACTGCGTTGTTCCGGATACTATCAAAGAAGCCGCTAATGCCTCCAGGTATAGTAAATTAGTCGATAACCAGACACCTTTCAATTCTACAGTGCAAATAAATACTAATGCAGGAGCTTTATTTGATGGAACCGTCTATTCCTATTATTTGATAATATCGTCTATTTTATTTAATAAATACTATATGCAACAGAACATATCGCAGTCTCAAATTAAAACTTGTATGCGGGCAGAATGCACGATCTGAAAGTAGCGGACGGGCCGGAATGTTTTCGAGCAAAATGACAATGGATGCATTTATATATATATATATATATATATGTGATGATTTATTGCGTAGTCGGAATTCGGGTACTTTAAAAGCTGGCAGTCGTGACAGCAGAGTGCCGAAGACGAGAAGGAAGACATTGATACCAAACCATGTTCAGCCAATTATCATCTTTATTTCTAGTCATATTAGACTGATTCCTCGCAGACAATGTACTCTTTAAATATAAATAATTACGATAATTTCTTATATACACAGGTTAACGGGTGACATCATTTTAGGCGGACAAGCAGGGCATCGAGGATACGTTAGCAGTGGCGAAAGCTAGGGAAAGGAATGAAGAATGACGTAATTAACTCTCCAGCGCTATTTATACCAAAGAAGGTGCAGTTGTAGAGATAAGCTAAGATTGGTTAATATTGGTTTTAGTTGCCCTTTTCAAGTATCGTTATACAACGTAGAAAGATCTCGAATTTGGGAGAACAGATGAATTTAGGGGAGAGCGCCTTTTTAAAGCAGCTATTATATTTTGTTACACACACACACGAACACACGTAATAAAAGCAAATTCCACAGATGTATTGATAGAAGCGTAGAAATGTAGCAATGTTGTTTGACATAATCCATACCGAAGAATAAACTTGATAGTCGAATAAAATTAAATTCAATTTTTATTTCCAATTGACAGTTGTGGCCAGAATTCTGTTGGCACTCTAATCGTGCCTGTTTCCAGAGCATTTACATTTCTGATACTATTAATTACATGCAAGCAGCATTAAGAGAGAAGCTAAAGTGCGTAGTTATCCAATATGGAAGCGCACGAAGAGGAAAGTTTTGATTTGAGTTAGAAAAGATTCAGTTCTCAGAGTTTAGGTTTTCAATTACTACGTCATCAGAGATTACGCAAGCTTCGTGGCATAGATTAATCTAAAAATGACGCAGTCCTGAGATGACGATGCTATTATTTTTAGAATGAAGTCGCGAGTAAGAGGCTATTATTAATTTATTATTTGAAAGATAGATATTTTATATTTCACATATTCCCCATTTCTACGCCATCAAAATTCCTGCCGATTATTACTTCTAAGTTTATTTCTATTACATATGTATGATAAAATATATGATGGAAAAGACGTAGCAATGTTGAGGGAGTAAAACACAGATCCGTACTGAAGTGGAAACTTGGCAGCCGAGTAAGATTGAGTATTCAGCTTTACTTCGATTGACATTTGCAGCCACAATTTACTTGGTACTTTAATTGTGTCTATTCCTAAACATTTACATTTTTGGTGCTATTGCAATAGGATGAGAGCAGAGCGAAACAGAGTCCAAGCCGGTACAGAGGCAAAAGTGTGCAATTATCCAATATGGAGGCTAACCAAAAGAAGGTTTTGGTTTAGAGTGCTTATTAAGGGAAAAATTTCAATTCATGAAAATTTCAATTCAGGTTCCGAATTAGCTTTATGCCATGTGACATAGATTGATCTAGAAATGACGCGGCATGTTATTACTATTTTTTAGAACACAGAGAGAAAATACCGTAAATAAATAAATTAATAAAAATTAATAATAGCTTAAATCTTTGAGTTTGTTAATCCCACGTTTGCGTGGAGGACTACGTTATTCAAAATTTTATGGCTCTAATTACCGTCGTTTTTTTTTTTTTCAGAATGTGAGAAATGTACCTACATTTATGCGTATTCTTCATTACTTAATTCTTTAAATATAATAATGACGATAATATTTGGTGGCAATAATTTGAAAAGTGATACGCCGTTTCTAGTGATTCAGCGCAAAATGCCGTTTCCTGAATAATATTCCATTCAGGACTTATGTCCCTTTAGGGCTTTAAAAATAGGAAAAACAGAGTCGTCTATCTTTAAGTTTGCATTAGAGTAAATTGCCCTGTTATGCGATTTGGTGAGTAATGAGTGGCATCGAGGCCTCTTTCATTACGTTTTAAGTACTCTGCATAAAATAAGTTGGTCAACTTTTGAATACTTTCTTTTCCAGAATTGAATGTAGTGGATATGTAGGGTTTTATAAATCAATTTTTGTATTTGTGGAAGATTACTCGAGATTCGAAGGTAAAAATTTCTGTCACAAAACAAACGAGTTCGTATATTTACTATGCAAAATGTATTTGTCAAAGAGACAGACAACTTGTAAAGCTAAAATCTTCTCTTAATGTATCGAAGCAGTTATTTGTATTTTGTAAACTTAAATATGTTCTTCTACTCTACAGAAAAAAGCTGAGACCAATGAAACATCAGAATGGTCACTCAGTAACAATAAAAGTAGCCAATGGAGATGCGGATAAAAGCTATGAAGAAGAGGAGATGACACCAGTTACTTCTTTACCAACTCCATCTCCTAAACCTCAAGAGAATGGTAAAAAGTTAGCTGATGTTCCAGAAGAAGAAATTCACTTTGAAGGTCCTGCAACGACTGTCCGCGAAACTGATGATGGTCCTTCAGAAGTGGCAGAATCCGTTGAAGTAGAAACGCCACAGGCTTCTTCTCCTGAAGTGTCTGAAGACGTAATTGTGGAGAGTGAGAATACACAATCAGTTGAAAATGTTCCAGAAACACCAGAAAACGATCAAAAAACGAATTTGTGATGGATTATGATTAATAAAAATGTGTTTTTTTCTTTTTTTTGTAAATAATAACAGGGACCATTTTGCTGCCAACTTTAAAATGGACATTTCTGGGTACATTTTGTTTCCAAAGTGCTGTAATGGTGATCAAGGATGGCAGTTACAAAACCTTTATTATTGGTTATTTGTTGATGGTGTCATAAATGACTGTTATCCGTTATTTGAAATTCTGGGCAGCTTTATTGTTAATCGCCTGTTATTAATCGATGTTGTTCACGTAGGGGTCACCAAATGTTCATACCGCGAGAATATTAATATTCTTTTCCATTGTATAAGGTGAAACACTAGAAGAAGGTTTGTTGAAGATAAATTCATTGCACTCTGATAGTTGTCTTTGTTACCAAAATAATGGAAAAGAATACCTTATGTCGCATATTTAATCGTATAACAGAAGCTATATTTCCAGGTACTGTCAATTCATTTCCATGACATGTAATGTATACTGATATAGAATTGTTTGTAATGTAGAATTGAATCCAGTACACACACTGTTATAGGTTCATCCGTGTTATTGATGTGAATGTTGTTAATTTTACTTTGAATCCATGCACACCTTGCACAAAAAAAAGACAGTTCTATCTCTCCCGTTCTACTGGACCCATTGTCGCAATTTTACTTGCGTTTTCCATGTCTCGAAAGCGCGACTTAGGATATGTATTAGATTTATATACGGCATTGCTCTAACATAGGTATTGTGACACAAAAATCGGACTTTTTCTGAAATAACATGCCATTTCTTTTTCATATTTCGATTCTAATACTTTAATTATGCCCAAATATTAAATTTTGTAAAATTTAGTGAAAACCGTACCGAGAAATATAAAAATTTATCTTGCGGCACTTTTCTGAGTTTGCGCCAAGAAAAATTCACATGGCGAAATTCTTAATTTATAGCAACCTATTTTCCTTTCCCTTTTTTCATTGTACAGGAGCGGAAAAAAAGCTACATCATTCCATCTTTCGAATAACTTTAAAGACTTGCGTAAAGCACATTTCGCGTTATTATAGCTTTTAACAAATATGTCACATTTCGAAACGCGCCAGTATGTAAATTCACTTATATCTTAGAAAATTTTTAATAAAAAAACTCCAATATTTTGCGAGTATGCTTAGAAATACATCTACCTTAAGATGATGGTAAAAAAGTTACAGGTTATAATTGAAATTTTATTTTGAAAAATTTATAAAAATTATTTAAAAATACAAATTTTAAAAATAAATCATAAAAATGGGCGAATTTTATTTGGAGTGAACTTAAATTTCGAAATATGAAAGGAAGAATCAAAGAAGTTTAATAAAAAAGCTACATTAATAAACATATACCAAATTCAGTTAATACGGAGAAGCTAAAATTTTGAGATCTAATTTTTTAAAAACCACTCTTGCGATTTTTACAAAACTTGGAACTTTGGCATAATTTGGATCTCAGAATCGAAGCATGGAAAAACATTCGCATGTTGTTTCAGGAAAAGTCCGATTTTGTGTGAAAATATTTATGTTAGAACTCTGCTATATGTAAATCTAATATATATTCCAAGCCGCGCTTTCCAGACATGAAAAAAGTAAGTTGAATTTCGTCAATCAGCCCAGTAGAACGGGAGATAGAACTGCCTCGTTTGTTTTTGTGCAAGGTGTATATAAAAAGTATATTTTTATAAGTTAGATAAATTGCTTGTCCCGACGCAAGAAGATGTAAAGAGAGGTATTTTGTAAAATAATTTTAAATAAAGAGATTAAATTTTATTCCTGAAAAACTTTCAGATTATATTAGACATATCGCTGAAGCGTGGAAAATAAGAACTTAATTATCTTTATTCAGTTTTAACTTTTGTTTCTTTTAGCGTCATTTTATATCTTTAAAACTATAAACCCCATATTTTTTTCAAAATGCAAAAAAGATATAATTTTTAAATCTGCAAGAAGATACGTTACTCATTACCTATGTTTTAATTTTAATTAACGGGAAATTACATTTTTATAATTCAAGAAGCTATTGATACGGTTTTAACTAAATATTAAACAGTACAATCAGAATTACATTTGCACTATTTTAGTAATCAGAAATGTATTGTGCACTGTTTCATAAAGTTCTTATACAGCATGAAACAAACATAGCCCTGACTAACTATTACTATTCTAATTTATATTTAATAAGCGATATAGATAATTATAAGCTATATTAGCGCAAATATATGCAATGTGCTATAAATTGTAGTTATACATCAATTTGTGTAAAATGAATGAATTTATTTACTTACAGGAATAAAGTTTATGTATCGTAATCTAATATGCTTTATAAAACTCAAACGATTTTTTTTGGTACTTTTAGAGTGATTTAATTTTAGAAATAAACTAGGAAATTACAACAAAATTTTATAATATGCAGTAATTTTTTCATAATGCGTCAAATATAATATCGCTAAAACGTTACATCGTTATATTATTTTAAATCAACGATTCTGAATGATCATTGAGCTATCAAAAATAATTTTACAACATACAGTTTAAATAAGTTAAGACATTAAATTCGTGATTCTTTAAATAACCGAATTACATTGTAAATGGAATAAATTCAATCTTTGATGAAGCAGAAAATACATTAATAAAATGTAATAAATTAAATTTAATCCTAAATTAAAGACAAATTAAGCAAAATAATTCTTTTAAAACTGAAATATTGTATTATATTATGAAACTATATTAAATATAACACATTGAAATAAATGATTTATTAATAATATGCAGTATTTAAGTTAATAAAATCATATTAGAAAGAAAAAAGGCGGGAATTAAATAAAATTTATATATTTTACCAATAACATTTCTTGAAAAACAGACATTTTTCAAGAAATGTTATTGGTATCAGCGATATCAGCGAACTGGTGACTCCTATGTAAGAAAACTGAATTTTTCAGCTGTTTTTGTAAAGTACTTATGCACTATAGTTCTTCAGTATTCTAAAACATGCTCAAACCATTTATAGTTATGTTTTTTGCTGATGTGTTAATTGTATATGAGCTTAAAGCAATGTATTTTTAATGACTTTCAAACATTTATGCAATATAAAATGCAAAAATGTGATGCATTTATACACATATAAGATTTTTTTAAATGAATGTATGTTTTATAAATATTATGCATGTATATACTACTAAATGTTTGAAATTATTTTCATATTTATGCAAATAATGTTAACAGATGCTTGCAGAAATTAATAACAATAGCTGGCAAATTTAAGTGCTTGTTTGCAATTGCTTTTAAAATAAAAGGTTATGTACATTCTCTCCCCCCCAAAAGCACTCTTTCTAGGGAAATTACTTCCCCCCTCCCGAAAAATAATGAGTGATCGATTGTCTTTGTAAATGCTTCATAAACTTTTCCTGTGAAACTGATGCCAAAGAAAAATTGAAATTTGCCAATCGTTAAATTAATATTATTTTTTTATTTGATTATAAAGAAAAATTAAATAATTAATGATAATTTAAGATAACACGCAATGATGGTTTTGAACTGTAAATTTTTAATATGTATCTTAATATAAAGATGATTATTTTTATAAGAATATACTAATATAATTCGGTTAAAAAGCTTTTTTGCCATTTTTAATACTGCTGAATGCTGATTATCTGAATTTATCGAAACTTATAACAGTTCGGATAACTGAACATTGTCGAATGTTATTCTAGACTGTCATTACACAGTCTTGGAAAATAACGATATTCGAAATTTGGGGGCTGAGTTAATTATGTTTTAAAAATAATTATAAAATAATTGTAATTGTGTTTTGGTTTTAAGAAAATATTCTATGTCGAGTTATACTGCAAATTATTTTTAGGCACAGAAGATTTAACAACACTTTTACTCATTTTACAGTATTTACAGACATTTTTACAGCCGCAAAGAATATTTCGCCATGCATTTCTATTTTTCGTATATCATGGCGTAATTCGAAATTCCTTTGCCATCTGTAATTTGCATCAGAGCTACATCAGAACACATTACAGCAGAATGCTGATTATTTGAAAACACTTGTTTTTCTTGCAGCTATCCTCATTTATCCATTACTGGAAAATCACAGCGTTTTCTTTTCAAATTACGTACATTTTCAGTTAGATTTTAAAACAGGAAGGGGAAGGATTCGAATAATCAGCATTCTGCCGTAATGTGAAAATCAATTTTGTGTGCTTCTGTGCTTATTTCATGTTTTGTCTCGAATAAATGTTTGATTTTTTTTAACCTGTAGTTTAATTTGGTTACTGATACATATAAAGGCAATAATGAAATTTTTAAAAAATATATAAATTAATCAGAACGATAAACGATTGTTTTATGCAGTTAACAGAATATAGTATAAACTTGAACAATCACTTAAGTTTAATACAAATTTTTGGAATGCTTCGAAGGCTTAAAGATGAGCAAAATGTTTAGTTAAAGCGGTCAAACACATTTCATGTCTTGTGCACCAACTGTGATCGACAACGAATCTCGCTCTTCGAAACCTAGACAGACAGACATAGGCGTGCTTGTAGACAATTTAGACCTGTGTGTCTTGAAGGATTCGAAAAGCAATTCTGTTTTTACACGCATTTTTTTTGAAGGCGAACCAAATAATGGCTGAATGTCTAAAAGCACAGAACCTTTTTATTCATTTACGAAATTTTTGCTGCGATATGAACTTTGACCTACTTCAGATCCTGGCTAATGGGCTGGCTACATTAGGATATCGCGATTTTTCCTTATGTGTAACAGATGACAGGTGAAAGCAGGTCCGGAGACCCGGACGGCTTACATAGACTAATCGGATATCATCCGGATCCTGCAATTATCTGAAGCAACACCCCGAAATCGAGATATTACATGGCCATACAAGGGCAAAATATTAAATTATTCTGCGCTTGATACGTTATACTTTCTATAACACAAAAACTTTACGCTATATCACATATACAATAGTCACTGCTACATTGAATAATATATTCTGAAAGTTCACTGTCGTATAAATTTTTCTGTTCTCTGAAAACATATCAGAAATAATTTTATAATTAAATATTCTTTCGGTTACATTGCATTGCTACACATACTCGTTGTTACACTCAATACACAATACATTTTAGAATATGCGCTACATTGATCAACGCGCGAAACTTAAGGCATATCTATAAAACACAATGCTACATTTAATACAATGCTGACTGTAACTCTTGACAATTAATTATAAATTTAACATAGTTTCCTGAAAGTATAACTGATTATATGAGACATGACTTGATTATATAATACATAACTTGATTTTAAAAGACATAGATTTTGATAAAGCATTCTTTAAAAAAAATCCCAAATTAAAAAGAAGTTACACTCAATATTGGACTGTATTTTAGACACCTTTACAAACCTCGTTGCTACACTTTATACACAATGAGTACTAGCAATATTAGATACAATACTATATAACTAGGTACTTACATTGTCCTACACAATACATTATTCTCAAAACTCTGTGCAATATTCCATTTATAATACACACATATTTACATTACTATACCTATGCAGTAATGTACCTGTTGCAAATATGCATAATTATACCATTTACATTTGAAGATTATTATATCATATTTACATATAGTTTCCGTACTCTCAGCCTAATGTTACTTTGCGCGCTGACTCACAAAATGGACTTCTTGCAGAAGCCACTGGAAACCAGTAAGCGTTCATGCTCTATATCTCTGCGAGTTGAAGACGACACATTCTCACGAAATTTTTAATGTGGACTACATAAATCCAGTCCTAGTGTTTCAAGTTTGTTCATAATGCTTTTGAGCTTCCTGAGGTTTGCTGATTGCTGAATGAAGAAGCGTTTATAGGGAATGTCAGAATCAGGAAGTCTCATGTGCCATGCGTTAGTGAGAGGACAAGACATAACGTAATGGTCAGGTGTTCCAACTTCATTACAAACACAGTGGTCAGCTGTTGCTAATCCCCTTTCATAGAAATACTGGGGAAATGGCCCGTGGCCTGTGATGAAGCGGGAAAGAAAAGGGGCTGAGATGAGTCGATCCTGGGAAACTCTGTGAATGAAATCATGGGTTCTACGGCCTTGCGATATAGAATCCCATTCCTCTTGCCATTGTTGCTGAGCTTTAACTCGGCAAACTCGCTTCAGGTAAGATTTGAGAAGCAGAGTCTTGATATCCTGCGCACCGATATTCTTCGTAGCTTCCTTTGCGAGAGTGTCTGCATCTTCGTTGCCCCTGTGCCTTATGTGTAACAGCCCACCAGCGGCCGAGCAGTAAAGTCGCTAAACACTAGTAATTCAGTCCAACGTTCGAATACCGCGAACGAGCTGACTGCATGGGCGTTTTCATGGTTGGGCTAGTTTCCCTTAGAAGTCCTCCAACAAGGTCCCTTCCCTTAGGCAGCTAGCGCTCGAAGCTTTCCCATAATCACAGAAAATTATAATATGAGCCAGAGCCTCTTAGAAAATTCCTCATTAATGCATCCTTTCCCTTAGGTAGATATTATTTGCTTACATAACCTGCCTAATGTTATAGGCGACGTGTAGCAAACCATTTTCACAAAATATTGTCATTTTAATTCTACAAAGATAAAACTAAATTGTAGACTTTTTATCTTATTTATACAGCCTATGCATTTAATACATCATAGGTATTATGAACTTCATGTTAGTGCTATATCGGATTATGTTTATTTAATATGATTTGATGAATTATTTTTTGGTGAGAGGCTGGGACGTAAGATTGCTACAAAAATACACTCCTTATCAATTACAGTCAAATTTATTTCTTGGTTTCGTCCCATGTCATTTAAAAAGAGATTCGTAGGAATCCTCTACCTTCGCAAAGAGAGAAGAATCTATATTTGTCCATATATTGGTATGTAACATATCTATAATCCACTCCGAGTTTATTTAGCGTAAAAGTTGCATCCACAAATTCTCTGAACTTTTTATATAATTCTTAAAATTTCATTTTAGTCTAATGAACTCATATGTTTGAATGTCCATCCGAGAAACTCATATGTCCCATTTTAATACTGGTTGGTTTGGTTTATTTGATTATGGCAAAGCCCGTTGGGACTATTAGCCTAAAGGAAGGGATGCATTTATGGAGGACTTTCTAAGCGACTTTACTAGTCAGCCACTAGTGGATTCTTTAATGGCGGAGACATAAATGTATGGACTTCAAAATCATTTGATGCATTCAAACCAGAATTTCACGGTGGACGTAGTCGAAAGCGTACCATTCTGCATATTTCAATTGACTTTTGGCTATCGGTGGAGTATTACGTATGAAATTACGCTTTCTTATTGCTACAGGAAGTAACAGTGTTGGACTGTACGGACAAGAAGAAGGGCATAACTGCACTCACCTTTGGAACTGAACTAAGACCTTAAACAAGAAACAAATGTTTGTCGCTGTAATAAATTTCTGAAAAATGTTTTTTAAATCTGTCAGATCGAAATTCCTTTCTGGAATATGATGGTAGAGGAATATGAGGTACATGAGACTCTTGATTCAATCTTTTGAAGTATTTTCGATCAAAACTATGATACAACTTGGCTTTCTTACGCTTTATTAAAAATAAATAATCCAATTCTAAGCCTAGAAATGAGAAGTAAATTAATATACAGGGTGTTTATAAAGTCCCGGACCGATTTTGATGTTTAATAACTCATAAAATAATAACGATAGATTAAAACTAATAACATAAATGGTTAGATAGACCCAAAAAGTGTCATGACCCTTGTCAATGAACTTCCACGTGTGCTCCCTTCGTCGCACGGAGAATATCAAGTCGCTATTCAATTTCACGTCAGGTAGCGGAAAGCAAGTCGGCATCCACAGAGGCTATTGCGGTTGTAATTCTGGCTTTTAGGTCATCAATGTTCGACGCTCTCATCCTGTAAACGTTGTTATTTACAAATCCCCAAAGAAAAAAGTCCAGCAGCGTTATATCGGGTGATCTGGGTGGCCAAGGAATTGGACCTCCTCGTCCAATCCATCTTCTTGTAAAATGGTCATTCAAAGAACTACGAACAATGGTACCCCAATGAGGTGGTGCCCCATCTTGTTGCAAAAAAACATGTGGCTGAAGCTCTTCTAGTTGTGGAAATACGAAGTTTTACAACATGTCTAAGTATACGACTGATGAGACCGTCTTTTCTGTAAAAAAGAAAGGCCCAGTGACTCGGTCGTGCATTAGTCCACACCATACATTAACCTTTGGGGAATCCCTTTGTACCTCACGGTATTTTAGTACTGTAGTTGCCAAAAACAAATATGACCATTTGAATGCTAAAATAGTCACTTGAAATATCTTCAATTTACGATTTAATCTATCTTAATTTTTCTGCCTTTACGAATATTTAGAAGGAAATGGTTATAGTTCGGCAATTTACATAGGGGCAGATTATTGACTTTTTTCTGGTGTTTCTCTACATTATTCCGCATACTGTAGAAGATTTTCAATCGTTAGCACACTACATTTTGTGCTGGCTGGAAGCCCAAGTTTTTTTTTTCTATATCTGCTATCTTTTGGCGTAAGAGACTTGGTTGTTTCGGCCTACATTGATATTAGACATGCCCAGGATTATTTCTAGCTCTGATATTGTTGCGTATGCACGGGTTCGTAATAGATTGAAAGCACACAGAAATGATGACGACTTTATACGAAATAATTTATATTATTTATATTATATTATATTATATATTATATTGACGAATTTAAAATTTATATTATCGAAAGAAGCACTTCCCAGTTCTGGAACGTTTCGCAAAAATACTCGTACAGCTCTTCACAGTATTACAAAGTACGATCAGTAATTACACTTCTATTAAGAACATTTGTAGAGTCATTAGGATATTTTTGAAGCAGGAGTACATGAAAAATGAAGAATGCCCTCGTCGGAATTCGTACTTGGACCTCTCGAATATACGCCAAGTGTACTATCGTTACACCACGAAGTCTTGCAGGAAGGAGGGAGAAAATGCCTTATACTTTAACCACAACATAACGCAAAGCGCTTCTAAAAGGCAAAGCTCTCACAGATATCTCAATACTCCGAAGTCAGCTCTGAACTAACAACAATTGAGAACAGATGCTCTATGTAGTCGTATATAGTTTTCCCTCGCCGGTGGAAAATCTCTGGTAAATTCTATTTCCCGAAATTACTGGAAGACATTTGAGGGCCGGATGCGGTTGCAGTTACATTTTATTGAGTTACAATACCCATTGTAGTTCTAGAGGGATCGGCAGTTTATAACGATTTTATCCTTATTTCTTTTTGTAGGCTTACATTTATTTATTAAATATCATGTTGTTCGCACTTAAACCTTAAAATCCAATTCAGTAGCAATACCGCAAAATAATTTAAAAATCGCGAAATAATTTAAAAATACTTTAGAATTTCCGATATGCAGTCTCGTTGGAGATAAAAACTTTTTTTTTGTAGAGTGTTGCTATTGCTCGCTTTAAAATCCTTGAGCTTCTTAATCAAAAATTCACAAATGCTTTATAAAATATAAAATAGATCATAAAATAAATTCCAAATTTGGGTTTCCTGTTGTCCATATTCGGGTGGAGATATATGTTAGTCAATAGCAGACTGCCACCTCAGAAAGAGCGTAAAACCTTAACAAACCCTTTTGAGGCACTGTTAAAATCTGAAACCGTTCAGACCCCGCCCATCGCGGCTTTGGTTTAGTTTTTGATTTAAAAGCTCACTCTTGTACACGCATGAACTTACATTCGGAAATGTACGATAATTTTTTTCGAGAACTAGTGTTTCACCAGTCTCTGTGCTTAAAACCACTTTTTTTAAATTTTCAAGATTCTTAAACTAGTATTAAAATATAAATCTGACATATTTTTCTCAAATAATTGTTTGAGTCTATAACAGTATCAGGCATTATTAAGTTCTTCCATGCAAAATTTTTTTGGTGTCATTTCCTTCAGTAGGTTAACCTGATGTCAATAATAAATAGCAATCAACTTGCTGCAAACCATTTTGCGACTCACCTATTCTTTGTCGTACGAAAATCGCCATGCGCTCTTCGATTAATTGGAATAAAACTTCATTTCGTGAAAATCAGGACATTGGCGGTTGCTCGGGAATATTATTATAGTCATGTAAAAACCAATATCATCTTGTTCATTGTTTGGGAGTTTCCCAAACAACAAATCATCAACTCTAAAAAAGTGGTTTCTTTCTTAAAACTGAGGGGTCCCCCTGCAGTCGAGCCGAAAAGTCGCTGAACACTGGTAAATAGCCCGTTGCCATAATTAATTAAACCAAACCAAATCTTAGAACTGCAGCTTATAGGCGTTCTTAAAATTTAGCGACTAAATACGGCTCTAACAGCAATGTTATAGTGCTAAAGCTGCCAATTTATAAGGTATTTCTCCCACCTTCTTGGCGTGCCTTCGTGGTGTAATGGTTAACACGCTCGGCGCGTATTCGAGGGGTTCGTGGTTCAAGTCTCGGCAAGGGCATTGCTCATTTCTTCAGCTTCCCGCTTCCAATTAAAACGTAATGTCTCTACAAACTCGTCTGTCTATTTTGGCTTTTTGTCCGATAACTCTTTCGCATTGAAGTCGCCCAAAATGCCCGACCATTTAGACATCGGCAAGTCGTCCCCGAACGTCTGAATCATTTTCTACCTAGTGCTTTCCCCCATCACGTTACTGTATTCCTCATTGCTTTCGGAAGATGTTAAATGACATACAATCATTCTTTTGAAATCACTAAAAGTAGTTCTGTTACTTTAATGCAATTTCCTTTTCCTTTGTCTACTATCAATATTTAGCTATTGATGCCCGAAGTTGCAATCCCGTCCCGGGGGGGGGGAACTGCACACAGTGGGGAAAGCGTCCAAAAAAGAAGTTGTTGCCTTTCTTCAGTAGGTTATTTTAGCATTCTACTTGTCATGGGGAAAAGAAAACCATTCCAAGAGAAATTCGTACACACGGGCGTTTTCGATGTTTGAGGAAAATAGATTTGGCCCTCTCCTTATGCGAAAGTGTTAACACGTAAGTAACTTAAAGAATGTAAATATAGCAAGAATTTGTCATAAAATTACAAAAGACCTAAAAGAGCAGGTACAAATTTATTCGAACATGCAAAGATATCTCAGCTGGCTGCTTGAAATTGTCATATTTCGTCGCGTAATTTTCCTCCTTCTTTGATTAATTTTATAGTTCCGAAAGGTCAAGGGGCGAAAATCATGCGCGTAATGTAATTCCTCAAATAGCGGTTACAGTAAAAACATAACAATGTTCTATTTTATGTCATCTCTTTTTATTTCGTTTTTTCTTATACATCTTAGAAAACAAATATTTATTTATTTAGTAAATTTGAGAGGATTAAGAAAATTTAAAAGAGTCTTTTTGGGCAATAACTTGCACATTTCGCTGTAAATCTGCAGGATTTTTCAGCTTAACTGGGGACCTCGGGAAGAGAAACCAAAACATTTTAATACCACTCCCCAAGATCCTTTTCATAAAAGAATCCACCGAGATAACCTGACCTATATCCCCCGCACACTCCGGTTGAAGAGGACTATATGGGATTAGCCAAATAGGCAAAGGATATATACGTTGTGGGAGCGGAGGGGGGAAGTATTTTGCTAACATACAAAGTACTATGACTGATATCAATAATAATAAAAAAAGAGAACGTATGTAGTTTTTTTTTTTTTCCTGGCACTCTTACACCATTTCGCTGATACTCTTTTGTTTCAGTCTTTGCTCTGCAGCCAGAATCAGCCCAATTCAACATTTTTTAGTTCGTTATTGGAATCTTTTAAGAAAATGGGGTAAGATAACCCTTGCTTTACAAGGTTTATTTTAATAACTATATGTTTTTTATCTTATTTATTTTGTTCTTTCGTCTTTATCAAAATGCGAATTATATTTAAAAAAAAATCTGAAAGCTTTCAGATTTTACATTACACCCAAACGTTTTCTTAACGTTTTCTGTGATACCTTTATTTATTAAATATCATGTCCTTCGCATTTAAACTATAAAACTCAATTAAACAGCAATATTACGAAATAATTTAAAAGGAGTACATCTTTAGAATTTTGGACACGCAGTCGCCCGCTGGAGACAAAAACATTTTTTTTTTCTTACAGTGTTGCCATTGCTCGCTTTGAAATGAGTTTGTTAATCAAAAATTCGTTAAAGTTTTACAAAATATGAAAAAGATAGTAAAACAAATTCCTGATTCCAAGTTTGGGCTTCCAGGTGCCCATATTCGAGTGGAGGACTACATTATTCAGAATTTGATGTCTCTGGGTACCGCTGTTTTTTCACAGTCCGAGAAACACACATACATTTCGTGCAGATTCTTCATTATTTAATTTCTTTAAATATAAAATACGGTGATAAAATTTGGTATCAACAATTTGAAAAGTGAAGCGCCGTTTACCAACGCAAAATGCCGAAACGAAATTAATAGCTCTTCTGGGCAAATTGCCGCTTTGAGCTAAAAAAATGATTTTTTAGTGTTTAAAGTCTGAAATATAAGCAACACTGATTGCAAATGTTTACCATCTTTCTTTCCTTCATTCTCCTCTAACCGTTCTATAATTGTGTGCAGTGTATTTAAATAATTTTGGAACCATCGTTTAGTTTTATTAACCTCGATTTCAGTCTGTCGATTTCGGATAACGATAATTTGCTTGCAGACGATTACATCTGATTATAAGAGGGAAGAATAACTTTGAAGTAAAATCATTTATAGTGCTGTGTTCTTTTTTGTGAATTCGAATTTTACTGAATGAGTTTTTTTCCCCGCAGTTTTGAAGAGTCTCGGACAAAAAGAGAGGATGGTTCATCCCGAGTGATGACTTTTATGGAGGCTCGCCCAGCGCTGTGTCGCCTGCCCTGTTGTAACCCGGATGTGATGACGTTTCAGGAAATTCGAGATCTGGTAAATCGCAGGAACTGTTAGTGGAAACCTGATCAGAATGCTGACCATTTGGACAATGTGTTTGATAATTTTAAAGATCTAAACGAGGCCTGGAAAGTGTTCCGAAACAGGTGCGAAGGTTTCGGAAATGTATGCGAATCTTCCAATGAAGGGATTGTTAGCACCTCTCGAGAAACGACGTACAACGTTTCACCGTTTGATGATGCTTTTTTTAATGCGCCATTGAAAAGAAATTTTAAAATCCCTGATTTTTTGCAAGGATGCGTACGTTCATATAACCACAGACGCTCAGGCAAATTGGTTTTCGTCTTTTGTTTCAGTTTTCGTCTTTTGCGATGCGATGGGTTTCGTAGACTTAGGGTCTACGAAACCCATCGCATCGCTAGATAGAATCAAGAGAAATACATTTCGGTTTGTTTTTTACGCGATGTAGAAGACAAATTCCGAGCTACTCTTGTTTCTGCAGTTTGAAAGTGAATGGAGAATGGAAGATATAAAACGTGAATTCGAACGCTGCGGAGTTACCGGTGGTGAATTCTTTTACTTAGTAAAACTGAAGGACACTTATTCGGAAATAGTTTCTGAATACGGCTGATCGGAGATGAGCGACGATACTTTGCCCGGTACTTCAGCGGAGAGGAAGGTGTCCGCCGAAAATATCGCGAACGAAAACAATGCAAGGGAAAACATCGTGGGATAAAAGAAAGCAAAGAAAAAAATCTCTCATTTTTAAAACATCGTAGTATAAAATAACCGTCGAAAATAAAGCGGTTGAAAAATATCGCAGTTTTAAAACTTCGCGGTGTAAAAAATAAAGCACCTACGAATTATCTCATTATGATAATATCCCATGAATGTGCTTTCCCATCTTTAAAAGTTGTAAATATTGTTGCGTGCTTACGGGTTCGTTATGGATTGAATGCACAAGTCGATAAAAAGTTAATAAAATTTATTCTTTTCACAAGAAATGAAACAAAATGCTGAAATATTTACTCAGAGAAATTCGTATAATATCACAGTATCTCAAACGTTAAACAGAACTCAATTAAAAACAGAGAAAGTTAATCTAATCTCACAGCGAATTCGCTACAATCAATAACAGCATTAATGAAACAAACAGTTCGCTTAAAACAACAGCAACTGAGCGGATGTGTTTTAATTCGGCTTTTATAAAGTTTTTAATTATTCACGAGAACATTCTGGTAAAATCTACAAATATCTTGATTTTTCTGGATGGCAACAGCAATTACGAGATATTTATTTATTAAATATTAAATGCACGCGCTCTTGTATTTTTAATTTTCCGATGTAGCTTTCTCTTCAAGTTCATCTGCGATGCACAGGAAAATAAAACAATTTTAATTACAATTCTAAATAAATACGAAATCTGTAACAATATATATTCGCGTAAGGACTACGTTAGCTAGTAGAAGTAAGAAATATTTTAACTTCTGTATTCCATACTAGCCGCTGCGCGGCCAGCCTTCGTCTGGCTTTTAAGTGTACCGGGAAAATGCCTAAAGAGAACACTAAACATTAAATTTGAAAACTGCACAGAATTTTACTCTGCAGAACAATTTTATCGAAAAAGAAACAAACAAGAACGGAAAAAAATTTCAGTTAAAAATGCATTACATATAAAAAAGCATACAATGAAATAAGCAATATCCCTTAATACAAATATTAATTATCCTAATAAATAAATTAACCAACTTTCTGCTGCCTTCTCTAGACAAACGTCCAGTATCCAAGAGAAACATTAAATTTAAAAACTGCACAGAATTATCGCCCTCATTTTTCCGGGTGGCAATAGTGCTGATATCAGCAACAATGGCTGCGTGCCATTGTTGTTCATATAATGAGAGAAAATCATCAATTTGATACTATTTCATTAAAAAAAAAACAACTCATTCGAATTTTGAAAAATCGATGTGCACTGGCTCTTGTCTAGATGCATCCTGTGTACCAGATTTCATAGGCCTGGGTCTATTAGCTTACGCGCAGTACGAACGAAAGGCACCTACACACGCAGAAAGACTCGCCTTTTTAAATATAGATCTATAAATTAATTAAACAATTTACCTTTGCAAAAAGAAACAATCTTTCAATTTCTTAAACTGTTCAATAAAGTGAAATCTCGCTTTGCTATAGCCCATTATGTCTTAAAATGACGCGATTTCGTCAGAAA
>KK115388.1:35987-74099 GCA_000611955.2 Stegodyphus mimosarum | reverse complement strand
TGGGCTTGTTGAATAACCTAAGTTCAACTGTTAGTTAAGTTACGTTACTTACTGTGGTAGTTTCACTTCTGTATTGGGGTGTTGCTTCGATTTAAGAAGACGTTTGTATCTCGTTTCGGCTAGAATTTTTGTCTTGTGTTTTTATTCAGTTTTGCTTCACCTTTTGAGGTAAGGTGAAGGTAGTTTGCACTCAGGTGATTGTTCAATTTCTTTATTGAAGGCCTGATTTATTTTGAGTAACACGCCTCTGCTCGTGTTAGAGCTCTATTCTTTTGGAGTGTTTATTTGTAAGTTTTATTGTATTGCTCGTGTTTTTGTGTTATATATATTTTTTTTGGATTAGAGTTGATTGTTGGTTTACATTTCTCAGGCTTAAGCTTAGTTTGGAAGTGTTTTATTTTGTTGTAAGTAGTATTGTGGATTCTGATTCTGAGTTTCCGGTGGTAGGGTTATTATTTTGTTTTATTTAAAAGTTAATTGGTAAAAATCCTTTTTGTATTTAGTATTCTGTCGTCAGTTTAACAGCTGGCTCTGGTTCAAGTAATGAGTAATTTCTGCCATTGTCACCACTGCTTAGGTTTAACTTTTTATGTGTTTTGTAAAGTCAGAGGTTAACCAAAATTTTTCTTTTCGGAACGGGGAAGGATTGTTATGTATTACTTATTTCAGTTGTGATTTTAATTGTTTTAAAGGTAATGATTTAACTTATTTTGCTTCAGACTTAAAGATTAATTTGTTTTTAATATTTTTGTAGTTGAACTTAAGTTTCTTTGGTTGTTTAAAAGTAATTGTAGTCATTTAATTTGTTCTCTTGACAGTTTTGGTTAACGCTGATTTTAAGTTGCTATTGTAATTAATTTTTCTTCTTTACTTTTGGTTGGTTAACTATTTAAATTCTGTTTAGTTAATTATTTTTCTTAACCTTGGTTGTTAATGTTAATCTCTTGATAGGTTGATCCTTAAGGTCAATCTTTTTAAAGTTGTTACACAAGTTGGTGTTTAAAGTTTAATTTAAGTTTTATTTTTTATTATGCCCCCTTTTCTGCTAAATTTGGGATCCATATTTTCTGACTTTGGTGGTCGTTTTGGTGTTGTGGAGAATATATAAAAATTTTCATACTTGATTATTGTATTTTAACTGAAGTAATTTTTATTTCCTTACTATGGTGGTCGTGTTTGGTGTTGGAATAAACCCAAGAAAATTATCTATGAAATTATTATATTTTTATTTAAGTACTTATCAGTATTGAAGTTAATTTGTTGTAAAATCAATAATTAACACCTATCCTTCAAAGTATTCCGTTGCCCTTCCAAATAGATTTATTGACTTCTTTTCGATTTCTTCGCCCGCTAGACGGTAGTCTGTGAAACATCTGTCAACGTGAGTAAAAAGTTGCACCCTGCGAGAGAGGCTAGATCCAACAATACTAACCCTGCAGCAAACTTGGGGGGGGACGGGGTGTTTTGCTTACTCGCAGGCTTTTCCTATGCTGGATTGGGACCCCTCGTCGAGGCTAGCATCGATATTCGCCAAGTCTTGGAGCTCTTTCCACCTTGGGCTGCACCTTCCTGCGTGTTTTTCCCTTGGGGTTGCCGGGCTGTTGGCGGTTTTCCTACCATCAAAAATCGCCAATCGAGCAGTCTTGGCGAATTGAGTAAAAAGGCTTGGGAGCTGGCGACGGAGAGAACTGACGGAAGACTGACACGCAGCCATTTTTGTGGACGGAAGGAGACGGAGCTGAAAGCGTCAGCATTATCAGAGAACCAAAGATGTCGGAAGAAATAGACGAGAGAAGGATACTATGGAGGGCGACGAAAATGTCCAAACTTACCCTAAACTAATTTCTTCCTTTTTTTTCTCTCCTTATAGAAATCAAGCAAGCATATCTACAATGTATTCTCTATGTTAACTTCTCTGTTTGGAACGTCAAATTGAAGTAGCTCTGTGACGTTGGCCGAAGTTGTTGTCGGATGTCAGTATCTACAATGTTAAATTCCCTTTTTGGATGGGTATGAACTTCCTTTTATATTTTCCACTCCACCGCCACCCATGTAAAATTCTGTATTAATTCAGTATTATCTTAATAAATTTCCATATTTAATTTTAACTTTCTTGTAATGTTTTCACTTTAATTTAGAACACTGGACCTGTCTACATTTCACGACGCAATAAATTTAATTATTCTGTTGGAGCTCTTGGTCACTATTTACGATTGATTTGAACACTAGTTTTACAGTATATATTGTGTTTATCATGTTGTCACAAACTTTACAATTCATGTTATTGAGAATTGTTTATCCAAATATTGACTTATCATTTGGTATTGAACTTAAAACTTATACACAAACTCTTAAGAATTAAAAGCTCCAACATACGTATATAAAATAAACACTAAGGAAATAAAAACCAAATATGTTATACTTATTCAAATGCACTCACGACTCTTTTATACTTTATATATACAGCATTTACCAGTATATTATTCTATGCTCTGCTTCCTATCTTCTTTCTTGTATATTGATACATGTACATGCATGAGTTTGTTCAACATTGAATTACTTTTTTATTCTGACATCTTATTTCGTACATTTTCATTTTGTGTATATTTTCGATTTATTTAAAACGTTTCCATACAAATAAAAAATATGCTGCAAAGTAAAAAATAATAAAAAACACAGGAAATCACTTTCTTTGGGATAATGATTTCTTTATCCAATATTTAAGACTTATTTCTTGCTGAATGGAGAACTCGAAATCCGATAAATTCGAAGGACTCATACAACACCAATTCACTTTTCAAAGCGAGCGTAAAGTTCGATAACCACTCCAGTTACGGATCTGGGAGCACAAAAATAACCCCCTCTTATCCCCTTCCAAGAAACGAACGTCAACTACTGGGCCTGCAGAAACATAAAATTCTTCCATCCATCCCTAGCAATATGATAAGAAAAGTCCCAACAAAGACAGACAAGCGAGTTTCTTTCGATCTGCTCCAATCTGCGAAGCCCCACCGAAATACCCTTTCCAATCTAGCGCAAGGACTTCAGAGAATCCTTCAAAAATTTTCATATTCACGGGCTGCAGTTGGGGGGGGGAAGACATACAGCGAAAAAAAGGCCCTATAAAATCTAACAATCTCTTTTATATTGTAGTACTGACTTGGAATGTCGACGGCGGTGCGCTGAAAGAGTATGATATATTATCATAGCGAGGGAATAGAGATATAGATATATGTTCTAGAGCTGGAAAGAGTAACTCGAAAAGTTTCCAGTACTCTTTTTTAAATAAAATAAAATAAGGTAAAAAGGGCAGACACCGTTTCACTAGACCATAGAAACGTATGATGGACTGAAATGATACTATATTTTTATTTAAATTTCGCATACGAAAGCTATATGAATGTTACGATTTATTTTGATTTCACTAATACCCTTTATATATGTATATAGTAAATGAAAAAATGTATTATATTCCCTTAATTTTGAAGGAAAGTATCATCATAGGAAAAATAAGATATAAGAAATGAGAATATTTAGCTAATTTATCGCAATATAATAAATAGAAGAAGACTGTACTTCGAAACGAAAAGCATCTTCAGTTGTGAGTAGACATACGTCGATAATATATTTGTGTTTGGAAACCCTTTCTGAATCAATTTATTTGCGTAGAGGAAAAGGATTTTTCGAAAATAGCACAACACCTTTTCTTTCTTATTCCTAATCCTGCTGAGATTACTCCTGCAAATAATGGCCTTTCAGATGATATTTTTCTGACGAGTGATTTACTGCGAAATGAATGTTGCAGTAAAGATGATTTACTTACTTGAATTTGTAATAAATAGCTCAAGTTTAAATCAAATATATGTGCTTAAGTATTCTTTGTCTACTTCTAATAAACAGAATATAGGTTGATTCGTTACATATTGCTATGGATTTTGTAGAATTTAGTTAACATTGTTTTATTTCCCAGTGTAATGCAACGTGTGACGAGTTTTAAGAGAAAGCTGCTCCCAAAAGGTAAAAGTACAGGAGCACGCGCATTTAATAAAAGTTTATCTCCGTAATTGATATTTAATTTGAATAAATGCAATTGATTATTAGCTGTGTCCGTAATTCTACTATTTTGCTTTCCAGAAACCTCGAAAAAATAAAACTTGCCAGAATATTCTCATGCATGATTAAAAAAAAAGCTTATAAAAGTCGGAGAAAACCATCTGAGTTCAGTTGTTTATTTAGTTGTTATTGTTGATTGTAGCGAATTCCAGGTGAGATCGGATTAGCTTTCCCTGCGCTGTTGATTGCGTTCTATTTAACGTTTAGTAGTTTAAAATAGAGCTAATGTTTATTTTGCGTGGTATTGTGATATTGTACGAATAGCTTTGAGGAAGAATCTAACTATTTGTTATATTTCTTATGATTAGAATGACTTTTATTAACTTTTTATTGAACTTGTGCATTCAATCTATTACGAACCCGTACGCATGTAAGAACATGACTAAATTTAGAGTAATTATATAAGTAATATGCAAATGAAGAATCATTAGCATCATCTGTTGCATATTAAACTTTGGGCTAGAAAGCACTAATTTGTAAAATTTTCAATTTGTACTTATGCAGCTGATTGCAGAATACTTGCACAGAAAACAATAGCAAAGTCAGTTGAAGGTCTTATTTGTTTTCAAAAAGGCATATGATTACGATTTCTAACATTAAGCCATTTATAGAGAAACTAAACATATGAGTGTGAGGAGAGTCTTAATGGGTTGAGCAATTCTTTTATTGATAAATATTTTATTGATACGTTCTTTTATTGATAAGGCTTTCATTAATAAGTGCGCATAAGACACAATCCTTCATATATTACTTATTCTTGATTACTTTTCCCTTGAAAAACTGGCTTAAATGAGCTTTAAGATGAACCTTTAACAATATCATGTGTTCGACATTATAACTTATTTCTCCCTCCTTTCTGCAAGCCTTTGTTGTGTAATAGTAACACACTTGGCGCGTATTCAAGAATTCCAGGCTAAGTCCCGGCGAGTTCATTGCTCACTTTTCATGTCGTCTGCTTCAAAATAACCTAATGACTCTACAGTGGCGCCAAACTAAAAGGTCGTGGATGATTATTCTTCGCCACAAAAATTTGGAGATCGAGTTCTCTAATCCCCAGTAGCCTTTTAAAACGACTAATATTTTTTTTCTTCCTTTTTGCATGCCTTCGAGAAGTAACGGTAGCATAGTCAGCGCGAAATTCCGGGTTCGGGTCCCGGAGAGGGCGCTGCATATTTTTCATGTCTCTAGTTTAAAAAAAATATAGTAATACTAATGATTCTACAACATGAAAACTGTCTTTCTAAAAACAGCAGTGTATTTTATTGTTAAATATCTGAAAAACACTGCAATAACATTTTCTATCAAGATATAATTACTATATGAAATACATTTTGCATCAATTCAAATATTAACCCTTTTGAAAAAAATGTTATTAAGAGTCTAAAACGTTATTTATCAAACGAAGTTTATATTTCACCCCAAAATATACTAGAATGACGTTCATCTCATAATATATTAAGATGATTTGTATAACCTAACTAATTCGTAAAAATTCCATGGCATGTTACGATGTTTACTTGCAATGGAAAATAATTATATTCACGCAAAGTCTGTTACGATAAAAACATCTTCCCAGATAATTATGTGAAAGCACCAAATGTTATTCTGAACATCAATAAAAAAGTAAAATGGCGGGTTAAGGAAACACATCATTAAGAAGATCAATTTACTTCCAAGTCTTAACTGCTTGCGATCATTTGGAGGAAATGATGGTCGATTTTGGGACCCCAAAATGGAAAACCTCAGGTTCTTAATGTTTCTATCAAAAGTCTTTTATAAATGATCCAGGAATTTCAGAATTTAAACATAAAATTATATCGTATTTTATAAGGTCGTAATTTTTTCTTGTAATATTTCAACACGTGTGGTTTGGAATGATTTAACAGACTTTTATTAGCATGGGTCCTGTAAATGTGTTAATAAATAATATTTTATATTAATTAATTTAAAAAATATTGCTGTAAAGATGTTAATAATATAGCATAAAAGTTTCAAAAGAGTAACATAGTTGAATATTAATTAAACTTTTTTCGTTTCCAAACGATGATTCATTGAGATTATCGTCCCCATTTTCAGTATATAACTCATGTATAAGTATATATGAACTGAATGTTAAAATTAGCCCATGCACAAACCTGAAAGAAAAAATACTTCTGTTTTCAAGCGATAGTTTTATTAATAAATATTATTTCTAAACATTCACTACATATTACAGAATACTAAAATTTCTTTTGAGCAAAAGTATAACATAAGTTTTATTTTCATTTCCTAAAATCCGCAATATTTTACTAAAAAAATTCTAAAAGCTTTTAGATTTTACATGACGCTCAAACTGGCGACGCATACACCTTTCGACAGCATACTGGCTAAAACATTGGCATAAAATATTTAAAAACAGCATATATTTAGAATTATCAACAAACAGTCTCGAGCTCTATAGATGAAAATATTTTGTTTCCTGCATTGTTGCTCGTGACCACTTTGTTGACACCAGATACCTTTTTTGACACCTGACATCTGTTGAGTTTTTTAATGAACATTTTTTTCAATTTTTTGGAAATTATGATATAGACAGTAAACCAAATTTGAAATTCCACATCTGGGCTTTCAGATTCCCATGTTCGGGTGGAGGACTAAGTAATTCATAATTTAATAACTCTAAGTACCGTTACCTTTTCACAGTGCGAGAAACACACATACATTTATGTAGATTCTTTATTAGATATTCATTCATTCCTTTATTAGTTTCTTTAAATGTAAGACGATAATATTTGGTGGCAGAAAATTGAAAAGCGATAGAGCCATTTACTGATTCAACGCAAAATGTCATTTCGAGACTAATAGCACCTCTGGACTAACGCCTATCTGAGCTAAAAAAGACGAGAGGTTTCGAATTTTATATTACGCCCAAATAAGCCTTTTTTCATTTACACACATATAGATGTTTCGATAGCATTAGGGCTAACGTCCCTTTTGGCTAAAAATTTTTAAAACAACATATCTTTAGAATTACCTATAGATAGTCACTATAGAACTGTTTTATTCCGCACAGTTTTGCCACTGCTAGCTTTGAAACGTGGAGTTTTTAATCAAAACTTCGTTTAAGTTTTACAATAAAATAAATTGAATTGAAAATTGAAACTTCCCGCTTCATGCTGTGTACCCATATTCTTGTGGAGACCTACGTTATTCAAAATTTGATGACACTAGATACTGTTGTTTTTACACAATGAGAAAAACATACATACATTCATGGAGATTCGTCATTATTTGATTTCTTTAAATGCAATAAAGACAATAATATTTGGCGGCAACAATTTCAAAAGTGATTCGACGTTTTTAGTGATTGGGAGCTTTCGAGAATAATAACCCTTCTGCGCTAACGCCCCTATGGTTTAAAAATAGGCGGAATCATCTGCCGGAGGATTTTTAGAAAAATACCAATCGTTTAATTTACTTACAAAACAATATGATGTACAGCGGAATTTATTATGAGAATATCATTCCTTTCTGTAGGATTTTATTTTTGGAACAAGCATTTTTCATACATTTACAACAACCTCTGTTGACTTTTTGCATTAAATGCTTACAATACTGTCATACACAGACCTATTTAGGAGATTATGATCTTTTACTTCCCTGTACGAAGCAAAGGAAGTATTGTCATCACGAAAACTTCTGGGTACCATATGTCAACAAAAATATCCATTTTGACCGTTATCTAATGCAATTTAACGACGTTTCCTCTTGTCATCTCTATGTAAGGACAGAATAAAAACTCCAAACGAATGATAAATCTGATTTAAAATGGATTCAGCAAAGATTTTTTCGTGACATATGTACGTGCGTATGTATGTATATATTTCTTGCATAACCAAAAACGAGTAGCCACAGAACGTTGAAATTTTTTATATAGGACTGCTATAATATGTAGTAGTGCGTCTCCCTTTTTAATTGGAATCGATCATACCAAAATTATTAAAATATATACAATCATGGACAAAAAAATTAGCGCACCAAGAAATAATTGCGCGATCGTAACGAAACTTGCAATGAAGGTATATGTCGTGGAGATATGCAAATGATTAGAAATACACCGTGATTGCGCATTACGTATAGCCGGTAGAGGGCGTTGAACATCGTACTCTGTGGAGCATAAAACAGGTAACCAAAGCTTTGTTTGAGTGCGCTGAATCATTTACAAAGGAAGAGCTGAGGTAGACATGCCATTACGCCGTGTTTGAAGACAATATGAGCAGTTGTCGCAGTTTGAGAGGGGGAGAATCGTCGGGATGATGGAAGCTGGGTGGTCAGCTAGGCGAGTAGCTCGTCAATTAGGCCACTCTGATTGTGTTGTGAGGAGGTGTTGGGACCAGTGGACCCGTGAGATATCATATACACGGAGACCAGGCTCAGGACGCCCTCGACAGACCAGTCGTCGAGAAGACCGCCACATCGTAAGAAATGCACACGTACAAGCCAACTGCTTCATCGGCCGCCATCCAGGCACAGGTAGCACCTTCACTAGGGGCCCCTGTGTCTTCTCGAACCATACGAAGGCGCCTGGCGGAAGGACAATTGGTATCGCGGTACCCATTACGTGTGCTGTTCTTGATGGCCAGCCATCGACGCCTTCGTTTGGAGTGGTGTCGAGCACGAGGAAATTGGACTGCAGCGGAATGGCACCAGGTCGTCTTTAACGACGAATCCAGATTCAATCTCGGCAGTGATGACAACCGTGTTCGTGTGTAGAGAGCCCGTGGTGAACGTCTCAATCCTGCCTTTGCTATACAGCAACACATCGCTCCCACAGCTGGTGTGATGGTATGGAGTGCCATTGCTTACAATACACGGTCACCCCTAATATTGTTCCGTGGCACCATGACAGCCCAGCGATATGTTCATGAAATCCTGCAACCACATGTGTTGCCACTCATGCAACGGCTCCCAGGAGCCCTTTTTCAACAAGACAATGCTCAGCCTCATACGGCAAGGGTGTCACAAGACTGTATCCGCACTGTTACTACCTTTCCTTGGCCTGCCCGATCCCCAGATTCGTCTCCAATCAAGCATATCTGGGATCATTTGGGACGACGAGTTGGGCATCCCACGAGTTTGAACGAACTAGAGGCAAGGTTACAGCAAATATGGAACGAAATGTCTCAAGACATCATACAGAACTTGTATGACTCAATGCCCGATTGTATCGCATCGTGCATTCGCGCTAGAGGGGTCCAACGGAGTATTAACTCCTCCGTTCTTTTGCCTTTTTCTCTGAAATAAATCATCCTTTTTCTTTGATTTCCTTATCATTTACTTATATCAAAGTAGTCATTACGTATGTAAAATTTCGTTTCATTTTGACGACTCCTTCTTGGTGCGCTAATTTTTTTGTCCATGAGTGTATATCCACCCTGGGTGAGTAAGCTAATTTTTTTTATCCTTATATGTTGGTAAATTGGGCATTTTTTTCGTTTAAAAATGTTTGAATTATGCTGTTCTTATCTTCCAGTTAAGGTTGTTATGTTATACGTTTAGTTAACCTGAGAGCAATAATTGTAGAATTATCAATAATATAAAATTGTTTAAATGAGACTAAGCCTAATTGTTTCACCATCGCAGCCATATTTGTTTACATTTGAAACTTAGGAGAATAGTGGATTTGCTGCCAATCTAGAGAAGCTACACTTCTCATCAACAAAGATAATGTCTTTATTTATTACTGCGAATTAAATCATGCTTAATCCATTTTGGAATTATCATCTAAATTATTACATTATCCCATATATTGACTCAGCATAACCTCCACAGAAAATTATGTTAGTTTTTATGCTTTCAGTGCCTATTCAGTGCCTTTCAGATTTAATTTTTTAACCTTTTTTATTAAATCTGGTAACATAAATATTTATTCATTTTTAGCTTATTATGTCTTGTGTTTCTGATAGCGTACAAAGCACACCATGCGTACACGTGAATTAAAATATAAAGCGCGTGTGGCTAGGTCTTAATTGCATTATAATTTTGATCTATCAAGTATTTCTGAATTATTTTTCGCTTTTATATCGTTATTTCAATAATAAAATTGTTGATTTAGCTCAGTGGTATGCAAAGTTCGTAAGACCCGCCAAAACAATTTCAAGATTCAATCAGAGTATCGACCTTTAGACATATACCATCAATTCAGATTTCTTAGAATGTTTATCTACTTTGTGACTTCAAATGGGGTCGCGACTTAAAGAATGTTTAGAATAGTGATGAAATAAATTTTGAAAACTCAGTGCTTGACTGTTAACTGCTTGAGATGTTTAAAAGTCAAAGGCAAACAAGTGCCAAATACTTTGACTTCTAATTCAATGATACTGTCTTTTGCCTTTCATACAATACTACCTTTATTCTCCCCACAAAAATAAAATAACATGTACTAGAGAAAATGAATTTTCTTTGCGTTCAATTTGCACAAAATAAATTCTTACTGTATTCAGAGTATTCATTAAAACACGAATATTTAAAAGTTATTAAATTTAAACTAAAAACAATAAAATAGCTGAACACTATTGCTTCAGAATATATCTGTTCTGAATTTTATCGCTGTTATCTGAGATTGTTAAATTCTTTAGTTCAAACTGGTTACGCATTTCATTTAAATTTAAAGAATATGAATGAAAAAGGTTTGCGTTTAACAACAAAAAATAGTAATATGAAGCGAAACTAACTTCTGTCCTCTCTTGAGAAATAAATCAAGCTGACATAAAATTGCATTCACTAAAATGAATAAATAATGCTCGCAAAATGACAATGAATACAGCATTCGCCTCTTTAACATTTCTTTCTTCACCTTTAATATCTTTTCTGTAATACGGCGAGAATGTAATTTGATAATAAAGCAGTTCAATGTATTTTTTTTAATCTTGTTATTTGAGCTGGCATAAAATGTTTGGAATTTCGTTTCACACTGACATTAATCTGTAAAAACACCGGAACGTAAATTTCTGTAAATTGCTCGCTCATAAAAAGAAGTCAATGGATGTGGTGTATTAAATAAGCTCGCATACAACGAATAGAATTAAAATTTAAGAATTTAGTATTGATCTGGTTACATTAAAGGCAGTGGAAGACCTCGAAAAAATTATTCAAACTCCTGCTTTGCGTATTGAATGTTCCCTGGGTCTCAAAAGCTAATTCACTTTTGTCTTCACTATTTAGAATCGTTTAAATCTAAAGAAGTTTTAAAATGTATCAAATTTATGCCATACAGTGCTCTTTAATTCATCAGTGTTTTGTACTGATAGTTCTTTGTAATCGCTAAAGTAAAAAATTTAGGGAGTTTCAAATCTTAAATGCAAATTCAGACGCTGCATCTGCATTTTTTTCCTCGTACAGTGTTGCCATTGCTTGCTTTGAAATCGTTGAGTTTCTCAATCAAAAACCCATAAATGCTTTACAAAATTTAAAATACATAACAAAATAAATTCCCAATTCCAAATCAGGGCTTTCAGATGCTCATATTCGGTGGAGGATTACGTTTTTCAAAATTTGATCGCTCTAGTTACCGTTGTTTTATCACAATGCGAGAAACATACGTACATTTATGCAGATTCTTCATTATTTAATATCTTTTAATTTCTTTAAATATAACAAAGGGCGATAATATTTGGTAGCAACACTCTGAAAAGTGATACTGACATTTACAGTGAATCGACGCAAAATGCCAAAATGAAATTAATATCCCTTCTGAGCTAACGCTCCTTTGGGTTAATAATAAATAAATGATAAATAATGATTAAACTAAGACGGCTAAAATATTTTACTGTTTTATTTTACAACATGACTCAAACTTTGAGCAGATATTTAACAAATTAATCAAAAACTTCACGGTGAAACGTTATTGCATAAAAACAACACTTTTCTTGAAGCTGAATGTTGAGTACATAAAGATGACAAGACAGACGAAATTTTAAATTGCCATGTAAAGTTGCTCGTGTCCAAAGAGGGATTCAGCTTAATACATTCCAACCTTTCAGGAGATTTCTTTTTGTTTTTATTTATGTTATTGAAATTCAAACTTGACAGGAAATTATCTCCTCTTCAGTGTGAATGGTAATTCCTAATCTCAGCCAATGAGCTCAATCCTTGGAATCAGAACAATCTGTCTTTCGCTCGAGCGTGTAATCACTTCAGCGTAAAAACATCTTCTTGCTTGCACTTTGCAATCAGCCTCCTCAAATTACACAAGCTACGTTTTATGCTGAGTTTGCTTTGGAGCACGACGATAATCTGAGTTTCTAAAACTAATTTATGCTGATGAAGGCCCAATGGCTTGACGCTGTTCAAGTATTCCAGTGGAAATTTCTTCGTATCATCTTTTGCCACACGTTCATCGGTCTCAAGAGCATACTCTACCTACCTGCACAACCGCTGCTAGACAACTAGTGTCTTCTGCCTACATTCTGGGCATAAAGTATTCCTCGGCAATAATTCATTTTTAAATGCTGATGTTTGTAACCTTTCGTTGAATCTATCTACGTATTTTCTGATTTAATATTTTTGCAATGTGAATATGGCCCAGTTTCCTTCTGTCGGTCCTTTAAAAAAGCATTTAGCGCGTTATACATGTATGTAAACAGATAGTCTCCATAACAAACTTTTATAGCAGGTAGCCTTTGCAGTACATTGTGCAAAATAAACATTAACAGTAGCAAACGAATTTGATATAAAAACTATGAATCGTTTCCCTACTTTCTTACCACTTACATGTGAGTCTAGGAATGCATGAGAGAATAAGACTATTTAACTGCAATACTACTGACAGCTAAATAATTTGATTTGCGATAGATGAAAATGTATATAAATACATATGAAACTTCTAGCATTTAAAAATGGATCATTATGTCTCGTTTGCTTCCTTACGTTTTAGTGAGTAATTGTAAAAACTAAAATTAAAGCACAGGTAGATCATAAAGTACATGTAAATATAACCATATTTCATTTTAGGTTGCTCACTGTTTTTGTTAAATTTTTAAGCTAATTCCAGTTACTTCCTTATACGAAGTAAAGGAAGCATTGTAATTACGGAAAATTCCGGGTATCATATTTATACGAAAATATCCATTTTTACCATTACCGAATTCAATTTAACAATGCTTTTGCATGCCATCTGTTAATAAGGACAAATTAAAGGATCTTTTTCGCCAAACGAATTATAAAACTCATTTAAAATGCATCCAAAAGTGATTTTTTCGTAGCGTCTATACGTACGTACGCACGTATGTATGTGTCTATATGTGTCTATATAGCCATGTATGTATGTGTCTATATTTATTTACAATTGAAACTTAGTAGAATCGGGAACTAAGTCTTTCTGCACCTCTAGTACCTTTTTGGAGTGGAACCAAGAGATAGCTTTTAGTTTTGCGCACTGAAAAATCTACCCTCTTGCCCTCTGGCAGAAATCCTTATTTTTGTGTAGAATCTGAAATGTAATTGTAAAAAAAACCTTTTTTTTTAACTGTACTTGGTGTTTTATGTTTTTCTATATCTTCCAAATTTAATGAAGTATTTTAAATTTTTACACATTTTTGCCTTGCCGCGAAGTGAGAACTAAATTAATTGAATTAGAAATATATCTATAACGAAATTCGAAGAAATAAGTTTAAGTAGGCAAAAATAAATATTAAAACGCAGGAAAAAAATAAATATAATTTAATATACCGTACAAGGAAGTCATGTGGCGTACACATCAGATTTTATATAATGTCATGGTACAAACGAAGATATTGTTTCGAGGATCATGTATAAATGTTTATTCAGACGAATGGGCTGCAGATATCTCTTGGCAGTATGGAATTTAATATGTTTCTAAGAATATGCACTTTGCTACCTAATCTGCATTTGTACACGTTAAAATACCTAGAAAAGTTTGGCAGATTTAGATTACAATATTTTCGATTTGATTTGCAGTTCCTCTTACTTATACGAGCTTAGACTTGCACCGCTTTATCTCTAAATGCAATTTCACTTCACAGAACGTAAGCTGAAAAATTTCGCTCCTTCATTATCGGAAGATTTATTCATCCAAAACCGAGTAATCCTTTTTTAACTGGTTCTCTCAACTGATCAGGTTCGCAGCCAGTTGATGAAGATTCTCAAAATAAATAAACAGATAAACGAAAAAAATGACAAATTTACTTCAGCGAAACGGTTTCAAGTAACTTTTCCACAAATTTCCCAAAGGGATTGGAATAAATAAGAAAGTAACTATAAAAATAAAATTGCCCCTTTAGGATGAAGATTCTGACAATTCTTGTGCCTCTGAAACGTTCATAAATTGAGAGCGCGATGATTTTCTTTTTCCTTTCGGCTGAGAGGGGGATGTTATGAGAATGCGTCAATCGAATTACGACGCAGTGGCAGCTGAATACCTCTTTAAATTTTACCTCATCGATTTTTTGGTCGGTGCAGATAATCCCCTCTTCAAATTATTTGGAATTTCAAAATTTGTTGAATTTAGTAGGCAGAATCCGGTTTGCATTGATATCTTTTTCTGGTAGGAAGACCAGAATTAAATAAAATTTTTATTTTATTTACCGTGAATTCGTAATCACTTCGTAAGCGTATATATTTTGTACAACATGTCAGCAATTGCAACCTATATGTTTACAAAATTGGAGCTACATTTGGAATATTAATGAACAAACGTACCTAGTTTAAAATGATTAAAAACTGTTTTGTTGCGTTTGGGGGGGGGTGATAACTACTGTGGGAGTGACTGTCAAGTTGTAGAGTCATTAGGTTATTTAGAAGCAGGAGAGATGAAAAATGAGCAATGCCTCGCCCGGAATCGAACCACGGACCTCTCAGTTACACATCAAGCGTGCTGACCACTACACCACGAAGGCATTCGTAGAAGATGCGAGAACTACTTTACATACTTCCCCTTTTAAAGGCGATTAGGGATTAGAGGCCCCAATCTCCAATTCTTGGTGGTGGAGAATCATCATCCACCACCTTTTAATTCGGGCGCCACTTATAGATTCCTTAGGTTATTTAGAAGCAGAAGAGATGAAAATGAGAAATGCCCTCAACGGGAATCGAACCACCGATCTCTCGGTTACGCGTCGAGCTTGTTGACCACTATACTATAAAGGCGTTCGAAGAAGGCGGAAGAAATACCTTATAAGGTTACCACTGCGTTAAGTGGCAATGAGCATAGACAGTTATTGAAATGAATTATAGTCCTCGTAGGGTGATGACTCTGCTAACGAAGGTCTCTCTAGTTGAGAGTTCAAGAGCATTCCAGGTTTCTCTAGTAGAAAGTTCAGAAGCAGTATAGGTTTCTCTAGAAGAGAGTTCAGACACAGCATAGGTTTCTCTAAAAGAGAGTACAGGAGTAGTCTAAGTTTCTCTAGTCAAGAGTTCTGGAGCCTTCTGACGTGCTATTCCGATGGCAAAAATCTTCAGACTGAATTAGCCCGCCTCCTTAATTTTCTATTAGTATATTCTATCTTCTGATTCTATATATCTGAAATGATATCATAGGAAATATTAGATCATTGATTCGTCATCAATCCTAACATCGAGAGGCTTTGACGACAGACACGGTGCGGAACGGTTAAATCTCCTGATACTAGTCGTCAAGTTTTGTCTTTTGCACTAAAAGGAATTATTGCGTCTGCAATGTCAGAAATATGTTGCGTGACAGATCGTAAAAGCTTGGAAGCGGTGACTTGCGGGGACCGCACATACGATTTACTTATCTCTGCGTGGCACGCCGCACATTCAACGCATATATTATCGTTCAAACACTTCAAAGTATGTTAAAATAAATTACAAATTAAAATTAAAAGTACTTCCTTTTTACACAGTGAATCTGAAAAAGTGGGCAGAAATTTAAGGGGAGACAGAACACAGTTGTACAAGCAATATTCATCATAGGAAGTCTGGAAACATAGCGGAACGCAAAAGGCGAACCCCTAGATCGCCTAGTTGTAAATGGTATAAAAAGGGCCAAAGCTCACACCCAACGACATTTTCTACCGTGGATTACCGGGAGGATGTCTGGTTATACGAACTACAAAATTTCAAGGGCGATGGACTGGTGGAGGTGGTCCTATAACTTGTCCACCAAGAAATAAATATATTTAATATACCTATTTTATCTAATAATATACCTTTATATCAATTTTAGCCGAAATTTATTGTTCGAAGTGATATGAAAGTCTCAAGTTGTAGCATTCATTATTTTAATTAACCAAATTATTTTTAGTTTGAACTTTCCTATCGATATCTCAAAGTTTCAGTTGCTGCCCGAATTTAGCGCGAGCGAGATATTTATGCAAATCGCATATATCTGTTAGCAGTTTAAAAGGCAGGAGTTAACGAGGGGAAAGACAGAGCCTTGGATTTATCGCCGTAAGGCTGTGCGCGCGAAGATTTCCTCTGTCTACTGAAAGTTCGCCTTCATAGGCATTTGCAATTACCAGTGTTTACTAGTGAAATTCGCAATATTGCATTTCACTCAGAGTTAAGCTTCCCTCGCCGTCCTACTTACGCTAAGTTAGGTATTTGAATTTGTTAACACACTTTATTTCATTTTATTTTAGTTTAGCCCAAGAAGTGGCTTACTCTCAAATTGGAGAGTTGTAATTATTTGAATTAAAGGGTCACTTTTAAACCCTCCTTCTGACTTTGTAGTTCTTCAACACTAAAGGACATAGCCTAGATTTGCTCACTCTCCTCTACATAGGGTTTCACAGCGTATGCTCACAAAGAAAGTCAAGAGATTGAAGGAGAAACCTTATACAGTAATAAAACAGAAAAGAAGCAAAATTTTAAAAGAAGCATAATTTTAGAATTCCTAACAAAGTGTTGCAACATATTTTCTTATATTCGCTGAGTTATCTTTAATTTTTATATTTTTTCTCTAAAAATAATACGAAACGCTAACATTTGGTGGGAGCAACATTTCAAATTAAAATGTTTGTTACAAATTAACGTGTAATTGGATTTCAAATTAAATTTTTTTCAAAGTGAAATAATAACGGATTAACACTATTAGGGAAAATTCAATCCCAAATCTAAATGTAATCCAGAATTTCGTGTTAGAGACTCTATTTACTGGATAAAATTATTATATTTTATTTACAAAGTGATCAAACGCAAATTATATTTTGAATTATTATAATTAATTATGATTAATTATATTTTGTCAGGACTGAGTGTTTGGTGCATATTCTTGGCGAACATATTCGTAAATTAAACTAAGTTCTGATCTTGAACAGGGAGCTGAATGCAGCTATATTCTGTGGTAGAAAACTGTAGTTAAGTGGTAGAATGACTACACGTAAAAGAAGGATTTAAAATCCTCTTTTATTAAGCCACAATTATGTACAGCCACTTTCCAACTCGGGATGAATACAGAAAATAATGACCGCACTTGGGTCTAAACTGAACAATCAAATAATTTAACTAAATTTAAATAGAAATTAAGCAATCGTTGCTCACAGAGCTATGAATGCGAGGTTGGCCTCTGTGCTAAATGGTGCGTAGCAAGATTTAACTAATATTAACGCACTTAGATTTACTTCAATAGGTAATAGAGTAACAGCGCTAAGGCTTAGAATTTAAATACTAGCTGGTCAGGCGAACGTCGAACAGAGCAGCAGTGATCTGAGACTAAAAGATCGATCACACTGAGAGGTTCATACCTATCGCTTAAATAGAAACTTGGCTCCACTTCAAATTATTATAAAGCTGAAACGTGCGCTTACTCTAACTGGAAGTTGAAATAAGAACAGATAGGAAAGGCAAATTAAAATAAAACTTTGTTAGTTTAAATTAAAACCTTACAATTTTACTTATACATTACTACTTTTATACTTCAATATTAATTATACATTAATTATATATAAATATTTTTATATTTCAATATTAATTATATTTTAATTACATATTAATAATTTAATATTAATTACATTTTAATTATATTATGCTACTTGAAACATAGAATTAGTTGGAACTTATGTGCTGCTTATATCAAACTATTTTAAACGTATTTTGCACAAAAGCTCGAATTTTTTATGCAATTTCACATCTAAAAAATAATTTCACAAGAAACATTTTGTGCTGCTCTTCAAGCGCAGTTTATGCAAATTTAAATTTAAAAAATCTGATGCATACTCCACATTACTTCCTTGTACGGAATATTAAATTATACGCAATTTACATTTCATTTAAACTTATTGGATTGAATTATATCTGCTTAGTCCCTAGCGCATAAACCACAATAGAATAAATGCACTTGTTAAAATTCACTGTATTTGTTTACCATAGCGACATTCTGGCGCTAGGTTCATTTAGCAGCGTTACATCTCATTTATTAACTTATAATGCACAAAAATTATTTATATCATATGAAGAATTATCTAATCATTGTCACGTGTTTTATTCAAATACTGTAATAAATCTAAAACGATGTATGAAAAAATTTGAACATACAAAAAAGAAAAAAAGGAAGTAAAGAGAAACAGTTTTCACAGACGATTCAGTATTTCTCATTCAATTCATTCAGTTCTCAATTCGCGACAAGGCAAAAATACATAAAAACTCAAAATACCTATGTTAAAAATTACGAAGTAAATCTTAAACACTTATTTTCTCCAATAAATTCCAGAATCGTTTTAGCATGATTTAATAAGCAATAATAAAAGATGGCGTTATCTTTGTTGTTGCGAAGCTTAGTTTATCTAGACTAGCAAAAAATCCACTATTCTGCCAAGTTTCATATGTAAACAAATATGACTGCTATGGCCAAAGACATTAGACTTAGTCGCACTTTTAAATTGTTGATAATTCTGTAACTTGCAGGTTAACTAAAGGCATAAAAATCTTAACCAGAAGATAAGAGCAACATAATTTAATCATTTTTAAAGCAAAAAATGGCACATTTTACAAACAGAAGACTAAAGAAATTGAGCTCATTGAGTTGAGTAACATTTTTGTAATTTTAGTGCCGCCGATTGCAACGAAAATAGAAGTTGCACATCTACATGTTATAGCATTCCTATATACAAAATTTCAACGTTATGAGACTACTCGTTTTTGAGTCATGCGATGTAGATACATACATACGCACGTACGTACGCACAGTCGTCACGTAAAATCTCTTTCAGGATCCATTTTAAATCAGTTTTATAATTTTCTTGGGGGAAAAGAGTCCTTTATTCTGTCCTTACGCGCGGAAGTCAAGCAAAAGCATCGTTAAATTGCTTTCAATAGCGGTCGAAATGGTTATATATGATACTCGAAATTTTTCGCGATTACAATACTTCCTTTTTACTTCGTACAATAAGTAAAAATTCATTGCATGAAACAAATTGTTGCGAAACAGGCTGGAAGAGGTATTTTGTTAAAAATATTTTTCGATAAAAGTTCTTTGTATTCACAAAACACAGAAATTTGTCTGAAATTTAAAAAAAAAAGAAAAGAAATTCTTCGTCTTTAATGGCTAATATTTCTTTGAAGGACTTTTGTAATTTAAAGTACTCCAGAACATGAAATTAGTTTTCTGTCCGAATGAAATATTAAAACGAAACAAATGTTTAATGTTTAATTGTTCATTATTTTTACGAACAAAGCATTCATCTCGTTGAAGCGTACATTATTATAAAAGTAAAATTATGCTTCATTCAGTCTTTCCTAAAGCTTTAAAGGTATTATCTAATGTAATAGGGAAGAGCGAACGAGAAAAGATTACTGAATGAAAGAGAAAATGCTCCAGTTTTACGCTCTTTTTTTATTCTTGCCCAGTGAAATTTTACGAGACAGAAAGGGGAAACATAAAGTTCTGAGTATCCACTTACCTTAATAACAGTGACGCAGTAGGGCTGTCTTGAACGACCCTTCCTGAAGCGAATGGAATAATAGGGGCGAATGAGCACGTATTAAAAAATAAACCCAGAATTGCTTTTAGGAATATTCAGAAATTTATCATATTTTGCATTAAAGATCTTTTCTTATTCAAAAATCATCCAAAGAAGCTTATCACAGGAACTTCACAAAATTGAAAGTCTTGCACAATGTTTTTTTTTTGGCAGTGTGTAAGGAAGATAGTTCTTCTTGAATATTTTCCGGATTCTGATTCACAAGGGATGAAATTACTTCAGAAGAAATTGCTGGTTGTTACATTAAATCGTGATCTGGAAGCTGATTTTGTTGACGCCGTGTTATTTTCTGTTGTTATTCTTGATCATTCCTGAAAAGATGAGCTGCATTTATATCAGTTTACCTGATTTTCGTACGAAATGTCATCCTGTCTGAAATATTTTTTTCGTAAAAATGAATTTCCACTTTTCTCCGGGAAATCGTGAAGTTAATGCGCTGTAAAAATATATGAATGAATAAAAGATGAATGTAATATACTTCACGTGTCATAAAGTCATGATATAAATTATCTACGTTTATGACCAAATTTGCATTCATTTTTACTTTGTGCAATGTCTATTACGCCATGAAATGCCATTGAATTTACAACAGATAAAAGAAGTTTTCCTTGTGAAAACATTAGCTATAATACAACAGAATTCAGAAAATTCATCTTTGCATATCATACAACCTTTATTTACATAAGCATGCAGCAAAATGTAATAAAGGGAAAAATAAACAATCTCAAAGATAAATTAATTTAGAGACCATACAAAGCAACAGCATCTGAAAGAGAATTAAAAATACGATGCATTTAATCTGAATTTTTTCCACATATAAATAGAATAAGAGCCAGTTTCTCTTAGAAATCCTTCACAAAAACATGTCCCTTTTAAGTAGTTAGTGTGCTTACCTGCTTTATCATAATTAAAGAAACTGAAAGACAAGTTCTAACAAACAAGTTGTAATTGTCAAGTAAGGAGCAATTTTTTTGCCATACATAGGAAAAGCGCATTATGAAAACCAGTGTTGTTTTTTGAAGAACTGACATATGAACGTTATCCCATTTTAATCAGGACATAATTCCATTTTTCCCTCTTTGAATTCCCTTTTTCCTTCTTTCTTCTCCATGGTACAATTAAAGTAATGATCAAGAATAATACCTCTTTGTCAGTAGTTTAATTATTAATAGAATTCCACGTTGTTGGCCTATATTATGCACGTTTTTATATAGAACTTGAAAAGAGGACTCGAATGAAGAACACGAAAATGTGGAGCTATTATCCAGACAAGTATATGCTGCGATAAGGACATTTAAATACTTCTAATATCAATTTCTCTGGCAATTAAAACTTAAACCTCCAAATTTATGTATTATTAGAAGTTAGAAAAGATAACCTATTCTACTTGACGTTTATTTTGAGCACTGATCACAGACTTTTCTTAGTCTTTTCTCAGAGAAGGATAATTTTTTTCTCTCTCTTACTGACACAGGCGGCCTAAATGTGATAGTTATTTTAGTTTTCTTTAGATGGTCTTCTGATTTGAGTAGTTTTTAATGATAATAGATTTTATTGGGGTATTTTAACACGTTTTCAGCTTTTTTAATTGGCTCGACATGTCTAAAATGGAAAACGGTATAATAGAACAATTTTCAAATTTGTATGCTGAACAAAAGGAAAACAAAATCTGATGTGTACACCACAAAACATCCTTGTGCAGAATATTAAATTATATCCATTTTGCATTTCATTTAAACTTATTGGATTGAACTAAATCTACTCCATCGATAGCGCTTAAACCACAGTAGAATCAATGCGCTCTTTAACCCTCACTGTATTTGTTTACCACAGCGACACTCTGGTGCTATCTTCTCTTAACAGCGTTATATCTCATTCAGGTTATAACTAATCAAGAATGCAAAAAAATTATATATATCATTAGAAGAATTTCCTAATCGTTGGTACATGTTCTATTCAAATACTATAATAAATCTAAAACTATGTGTAGAAGAAATTAAACAAACAAAAAAAAGAAAGAATGAAACAGTGCTTCGCAGATGATTCAATTAATTCAGTTCTTACTTCGCGACAAGGCAAAAACACATAAAAACTCAAAATATCTATATTAAAAATTACAAAGTAAATCTTAAACATTTTATTTCCTAGAATAAATTCCGGAGTGGATTAAGCAGGATTTAATTCGAAATGATAAAAGAAGGCGTTATGTTTGTTGCCTCGAAACTTAGTTTCTCACGATGGGCAACAAATCCAATATTCTCCTAGGTTTCAAATGTAAACAAATATGTCCACCAAGAGAAAAATGATTCACTTATCTACACTTAAACAACTTTTAAATTGTTGATAATTCTACAGATTTTGCATGCAGATTTACTAAAGGCATAAAAACTTTAACAGGAAGATAAGAACAGCATAATTCAATCATTTTTAAAGGAAAAAATGCACAATTTACCAACATGTAAGAATAAAAAAAACGAACTCACTGAACCGAGTAACAGAGTGGATATATATACATAAATTTATATACTTTTGGTGCGACCGATTGCAATCAAAATAGGAGGTGCACATCTACACGTCATAGCAGTCCTATATAGAAAATTTCAACATTTTGAGTCCACTCGGTTTCGAGTTATGCGAGATAAATGCATACATATGTATGTACGTACATACGTACGCTCAGACGCCATGAAAAAATTTCTTCAGAATCCATTTTAAATCAGTTTTACAAACTATTTTTATGAGAAAGAGTCCTTTATTCTCTTCTTACGTACGAATGTCACTCGAAAAGGTAATTAAATTGCATTTGATAGCTGTCAAAATAGATATTTTCTTTGAAATATGATACCCGAAATCTTTCGGGATTACAATACTTTCTTTTTACTTTGGACAAGGAACTAATAGATGTAGCAAAACTCGAAATAAAAAAAATTAATATAAATTCGGCAATCAAGTTAAAATACACTGGTGTGCAAAACTTAAGCAACAGCAGGGCGTTTTGCCATAACTCCACGAGAAATCAACTGACAGACAGGAGAGTATTATGTGCGTAAAGGATGACGAAAGCATCGGAGCTGAAAAAGGAATACAATGCATACGGTATGGAATCAAACAAAATCAAGCTTTACTGAACGCATAGTATCGTGACTCATGATTGTCTATCCAAGAGGAAGAACAACAAGCAGATGTTCCTTAATATGGGACACGCCCTGCCCTCACTGCAATGATTGCTTCGCACCGTCGCCGCATACTCAGAACCAGCTGGTGCAACATTTCTTGCGGTAGGAGTGCCCATTCCTCAGTCAGCATCTGTTTGAGTTGCTGGGTGTTCTCCGGAGGATGTAAGCGTGCTGCAATGCGTCTCCCCAAAGCATCCCACACATGTTCGATGGGATTTAAATCTGGGGAGTACGCTGGCTAATCCATTTGAGTGATATCTTCACTTTCCAGTAGCTCCTCAACACAAAGAGTCCGATGGGGCCGTGCATTGTCATCCATAAAAATTAAGTCTGGGCCAATGGCACCTCGGAACAGACGCACATGCGGAAGGAGTACCTCCTCACAATAGCGATTCCCGGTTACAGAACCTCTGTCGAAAACGTGGAGCTCAGTTTGCCCGTTCAGCTTAATGCCTCCCCAGACAAGAACTCCAGGACCACCGTTACGTTATCTTTCCTTGATGTTACTGGGAAAAAACCGTATCCCGACCAAATCAAAAAGCGTTGAGAATCGCTTCTGGTACTGAACCGACTCTCATCCGTAAAGAGGACCGACTCCATTGATCAGTTGCCCAGTGTTTGTGCTCTCTGCACCACTGTAAACGGTGGAGTCGGTGGCCAACTTTCAACGGGAGGCAACGTTCAGGACGGCGGGCGAATAAATTCACACAAGAAGAAAATAATAATATTAAGTAAAATTTAGGTGCGGGGATAAGAATTTATAACTTTTAATTTAATAACGAAAGATGTAACTTTACAGAAGTATGAAATTTGTTTTAAATGAAAGACAAACTTAAAAATAAATGCGTTATAAAAGTATACCTATACAACTAATAGTTAATTACATTAATATGAGCATTAATAAGACAGAAAAAATAAATCTTTTAAAATTTGAGGTGCTATTCTCTAAAAATAATTTTTAAAAAGTTCGAAATAATATTTTTTTTTCTGTTTCGAGATTTTTTTAATTTGTAGATGTGGTGTGAGTATTTTAAGCCTTGACATTGTAGGTTTTATATTTATTTTAACTAACATTTATTTTAAGTTATCTTTCCTGTTTAGCCCTCATTTTCCCCTAGAAATGCCCGTGCCAGAGTATGTGAATTGTAGTAGCACGCGCAATTTAATTAAATTTAGAGGAAGGTAGTTGAATTAAATAATAGACGAAACCAGAGTGTGGGAGTCTTGCTTTGAAGTTACGCTAGTGAGGTTGCTCGGTAGAATTTAGATCGGTGCGTGTCGGCCTGTGTGCCTAGCTTTGCAGAAGTGCTAGCTTTCAACTGTTTAATCAGTAATCTTGCTGAATCTCAGCGGTAATTAAAAACGGGGTTAGTTTAGGATCTCAGAGCCTCGTCGGTAGTGTTTTGATATTTTTTCATCTAGTCATTACTTTCAGTTTTACGTTTTATTTCAGATAAATCGCCGGGTTGGCGCAGTTTGTGAGCGTCAGGTAGACGCATTTGTCATTTTAAAGATAAAATAGAAAGGGCTTCAACCCCTTCTTACGCTTCTGTGTAAATTCAGACGTAGTAGCAGTCATTACCCCAGTTTCTGACAAGTTGGGGCAGCGAGATTTTACAATATACATAAACACTAAAATATGGACTGGCCCAGTGCTCGCCGGAAGAATAATGTCTCTGGACACTAGTTAGTGGAATCTCATTAGTGAGGCCTACTACATGAGCATTTTCAAGATCTTTTCCACGTATAAAGTGAATATGAACAGTCTCACTTCGAATCTCAATAGTCAGGCTTACTACATGATCATTTCCAAGATCTTTTACACGTGTAAAGTGAATATGAGCAGTCTGACTTAGAAACCCTGCAAGAAAGTGGTGTGCACTTTGACAAATAAACAGCGCATTATCTGCCTAGACAAGGAAAATTGACCTGGCTTTAGGAGTCTAAGAAATAATCAAAACTTATTTATTTGAAAAGCTCATAAATGAACATAAGCAATACAGCGCACGAAGACTCCGCAATCCTGTTAAGTTCGTAATTCAAGGACCATAAAAATACAACTACGGCTGGTGCGAGTTTTTAAACGGTTCTATTGAAAGACATTTCCCATAATTCAAGCCCCTGTGGAATTATGGGAAATGAAAAATCTGATGCCTTGGCTAAGAAAGGAACTTTCATAATGCAACTCTTAAGAAAATTCTTAAGCAGGATATGATTCAACGTGCTATAGATAAAAGTTGTAAGATTCTGGGAGAAGAGGCAACTTTAATTCCCAGTTTTCCAAGAAAGACAGCGGTAGCTCTATTTAGACGTCTGACCGTATAAGGTATTTCTCCCGCCGTCTTGACATGCCTTCGTGGTGTAGTGGTCAGCACGCTCGACGTGCATTCGAGAGGTCCGTGGTTCAAAACCCGGCGAGGGCATTCAGTTTCCTGACATTAAAATATCCTAATATCTCTACATTGGCGCCCGAATAAAATAGGTGGTGGATGATGATTTTCCACAACCACGATTTGGCGACTGGGTCCCCTAATCCCCAGTGGCCCTTTAAAATGGCGAGGATATAAGGTATTTCTTCAGTCGTCTTGGCATGCCTTCGTTGGTGTAGTGGTGAGCACACTCTACGCGTACTTGAGATTCCCGTGGTTGAGTCCCGGTGAGGGCACTGATAAATTTTCATGTCTCTTGCTTCGAAATAACCTAATGTCTTTACAACCGGACATGGCTGTTTGCTAGACCACCTCTACATAATTGGAGTGGTGGATTTCCCAAACTGTACTTTGTGTGACTCCAATCAGCCTATGATTTTTGAACATTTAAATAATTTTATTGCACTTTTTCAGGATGGAGACATTGCTAAAAAGTACTGGAGAGTCTGTGAACTAATGGTTTAAGCGCTAATGTTTGGCATTTGTAAAATAAAATAAATAAATAAAATTGAAACTCATTAAAATTTATTTTTGCCAAATGTTTGAGCTAAATGTGCTCGTAATTTTTCTGGATATGATTAACAAACGTCACAGATTTATCTCTAATCACTTATGTGTGTAAAAGCTGTCTTAAAACTCCATTGAGGAATTTTTAGAAAACTCAGGGTATCGATTTCAACTATGTATACAGCATAGGGTAAACATGGATACGGACACCTGCAAGAAGTAGAAAAGACAAATATACGGCAGGAACGTGAGAAATAGAGCATGTTAGGGTGCTTTTAAGTTAAGTGCAAAACTAGTGGTAGGTATAATAGAATTATAGAAGATGCATTCATCGTTCTAATCATTCGCATTGATGCATGCCTGTCACTGACCACACATTATACCTCTAATTGAGTATTTTTTTCTAGAACGTTTTTAAGAAATTCAATTTCTTCTTAGTATGAAGTCTCAGACTTTAACTCTTTGGGAGGAAGGAAAGCAAAACTCTTGTTTTATTTAGTATATCAGATATTACAATTAAATTATTTGGACAATTACCTATGTTTTGTCCAAGACACGTGAAATAAATGACAACTTCTGGTGGCTAGTGTCAGTAACCACCGCCCACAGAACACATCCTTACAAATCAGTCTCTGTGGCAATCATGGAAACAGTTTGCCTTTTTCAAGTAGAGTGCAAATTGTGCTGCATTTCCCCACTGTTCTTACAGGCTCTTTCTTGCTGCTGCAGATTGCTAATCGTTGGGATGTTGCCTTCGATCGCTGATGCATGTTTTCTTGAAGACGAATTGCTGAATAAGTTACTGGCTTATGTTTCTTGATTGCCATCTAGTGAGCTACGAGGAAACTTCAGAAGTGATCAGCCTTGAAAACCACTCACACGAGTGAGTAAGACATTCGATAGCAAAAGTGGTTACTGTACCTAATCATCGTATTTGAAAGAGTTAATGGAGAATTCCCAAGTGTCTACCTAGAACCCGGGAACATAGCTCTAGCTATTTTTTTCTGTCCTACATTCTAATGTAAATGTTTCATATTGATATGCTCTGCATATCCTCGTAATTTATATGTAGAGTTTTGAAAATACTTCTATTAAAGTAGATTATTTTCCCTTACTGCTCTTAAAATTATAAAAAATTTAGTATAAAATTTCTATGTGATTTTTATACATCGGAAATGATAGAGTTACTTATAAAAGGTCAAAGCTGAAAGAAACGTTTTATCTAATTATAATTAAGACAAATCACTACTTTTAAGTGGTACTATGACTCTCTACCAAAAAATAAATTAATTTCACGATTCTTAGTTTAACTGCAGTAACATAATCTTCGGATTTCTTAAGCCTGCCTCTGTTCACCTGTTATGTATTTCTAGTCTACATTTTCTCTTCATTATAAGCTGTAATGCTATGGTATTATGTGAATATGAGCTTAGAAGTACGGAATAGGGGGTGCCTGTTGTTTTAGTTTCGATATATATCATTTCGTCGATAGCGTTAGGTCATAAATTAAAAAATATAGATATATAAATAAAAAATGAAAAAGGGGAAAAATTCAAATCTCAATGCATTCAGATTTTATGTTACGCCCAAAGGGGCATTTTTTAATATTTTGTGTGTTACCAAATTATATCATGTTCTTCGCACGTGAACCACGTAAAATTCAGTTCAATTGCAATACCGCAAAATATGTATGGTAAAAAAGATATATTATTAGATAATCCAAAATATCTCCGGTTTGGTGTTTAAAATTGGTATGTAATTGAGAAACAGCATGTTTATTTGTAAGCACTAAATATGTTCTTGGAATTATGCTAAATTCATCAAGGAAACGCTCATAATAAAAACGCGCGCTCATTAAAAATCAATTGAATGTACTAGCCTTAATACTCAATTTTGCGTCGAATCACTTTTCAAATATAAGGATGCTGCCATCATATGTTACCTCTATGTGTTGTTTTTAAAGAAATAATATAGCAAATATAAATAGCACAGGGAATATAAAAAAAGTATAACAACAATTAACATTCTAATGGGAATTCTAAGGATAACCTGGACAAGTTCATCGCAATCGCACAGTTAAATATTTTGTGATTTTGTTGCTGAATTTCATGTCGCGTAAGTGTGAAGACAGTAACGTTTAATAAATAAAGCTGAAAGGACAAATCCAAAAGTTGCTTAGCTTATAAGGTATTTCTTCCGCATTCTTCGCATTTCTTCGTAGTGTAGTGGTCAGAACGCTCGGCTCGTATTCGAGAGGTCCCTGGTTCGAGTCTCGGCGAGGGCATAGCTTATTCTTTATCTGTCCTGCTTCTAAATAACCTAATGTCTCTACAAGTGACACCTGAACAAAACACGTTGGTATATGATGATTCTCCAATACGGGATTTGGCGATTGGGTCTCCTAATCCCCAGTCGTCCTTTAAAAGGGGGAATATATAAGGTGTATCTCCCGCCTTCGTCGCGTGCTTTCGTAGTGTAATGGTCAGCCCGCTCGGCGCATATTCAAGGTTCGTGTTTGGAGTCCCGGTAAGGGTATTGCTCATTTTTTACATCTCCTTCATCCAAATAACCTAATGACTCTACAAGCTTTTTGAAAAATAAACATTGATTCCGTTAACTAAGAAAGAATTAAAAAAGAAATGAATGGCAGCACTTAAATCTCTACAGGAATTCTACAGATATGCTGGTTTTAAGAATTATGTAATTATTGAGTCATTGATTTGTCAATCAGAAACACGGTATAACCGCAGAATAAATACAACGATCAATGCAATATTCCCAAATCAAAACATGAGAACGTACGTATACATGATTACGTACAGTTACGATTCCTATTGAAAAAGAGAATGAGTTATCGATCGGGGTGTGTAGGGCAGCAATCTGATGAACTCTCAGACTGTCTGTTACTGTCTTATAACTTAAAAAAAATATTTTCTGGTTGACGTCAAAATCTAAAATTTCCAAAATTTGTTAAGGAATTTTTAACCTTAAATTTTAATTTACACTCCTTTACAATTTTCATTTAAAAAAAGACATTGTTGAATCTAAAACCAATACAGACTGGCAACCCCGCCTGAAACAAAGGTTATGTTTTTCAAATGAGATTAGCTGTCTCCGGTTTATATATTATTATTTACATAATCTGCCCTTAGGAAATACAAGGAAGGAAGGGATGCTTCGTGGAGGACGTTGCCTCCGGTTGGAGTCTAAATATAGTAGCATGAAACACCAAGCAGCACAATTTGACAAACTAGTTCGTCAAACTCTTTTTATGGCTATTCTATAGTTTTCCTCGAAAATATGTTAATAATTCCAATCATTTCATCATATATACGTAAAATACACTGCTGGCCACCCAAATTGCAACACCAAGAAAGACAAGAGATATCACAACAAAATTAAATTTAGTAGATAAAATGTTGAACAAGTATCAAATCATTAAATTTATACACTTCTGTGAAGTGTGGTTCCTTCGAGAATCAGTAGCCAGAAGAGCCGCCATTGTTGGAGACAAGCGCTGCCACACGCCTCGGCATTGATTCAAGGGTACTTTAAATGTGTTCCTTTGGTACAGCAGACTAAACAGCTTCACACGTTGCCAAAGTTGATTTGGTGGGGCAGCCTGAGATGTAATCTGGGTCAATCGTTCCGCAACCATGAACCACATGTTTTCTATCGGCGAAAGATCCGGACAGCGAGCCGGCCAGGGAAGCAATTCAATCTGGCGATTGACGAAAAGCACTTGGACAATGCATGCCACGTGTGGTTACGCATTATCTTGTTGAAATATGGCTGTGGGCAAGCCCTGAAGGTAAGAAAGGACAACTGGCTCCAACACCTCGGAGATGTAGCGCTAGCTGTTTAAAGTACTCGCAATGCGTAGTAGAGGAGAGCGAGAGTGATATCCAATACCGCCTCATACCATAATACGCGGTGCAAGACCAGTGTGGCGGTTCATAACGCAGCTGTTCAGCATCCTCTCTCCACGGTGTCTCCAAACTCGAATCCGACCATCGTGATGTTGCAGACAGAACCGTGTCTCGTCAGTAAAGACCATTTCATTTCGCCGTCCACATCCTTCTTTTATCTCCCCATTGGCGGCGGAGACGTCTGTGGTGCTTCGTCAAGGGTATACGAAGCAATGGACGTCTTGCGGACAGACCACTCTGCTGTGAACGGAGTCGAATGGTACGCGCAGGCACTGGATGATGCGTTACAGACTGAATGTGCTGTGGTTCGTGATATGACTAAGCCATCCGTCACTGCAATGCACACAATGTTCCTGTTATCACAATGTTCCTGTTGTTCAATAAATATTTAGTGTATATAAATATACAATAAATATTTATTGAAATCTATCCATTCGTTTTTTAATTAATGTTTTAAATTGGGCTGCTGTCATATAGACCTCACATCTGCGTTTACGTTACTTTATTCTCGCATGAGGAGAGGGGTTGCTTTATTAAGACTTGCGTAATTACTATTTGAGTTATTTCATCAGCTGCCCTGATAAAAGATAGTGCCAAATTAGAAAAAACTGATTTCTTGATGAAGTTATCACCAGAATTAGTGAAACCACATATGGAATGAAGGATTCAAAAGCCAACTGTGAACCGAGAAATAAAAATGGGAATTCAGAGAGTGCTAGGAGTTTCCAGGCGGAACCTATTCTAACCCAGATATGACTAATGCCCTTTAAAATGTGTAAAACATGCTCTCTATGTCCCTCTAGACTAAGTAGAAAAACTATTCATCTATGTTTCAGCTGAAGAATCTGTAATGAATGTGCCAAGAGAATTTGAAAAAAAAATGGGTTGAAAATAAATAAAATAATGTGCTGCAATTTTTTTAATATTCCTCATATGTTATACTTTTTTGCATATTTTACTATATAATCCAGATTCCGTAGAAGGAAAATTTATTAAATAGTTTAGTTTGTACATATTTGCAAGTAAGTAATATTTATTTTATTTATTTGATTAAGTATTCCGTACTCTTTCATATGTGGTTTAAAAATTTACATTTAATGTATTAATTTTAGAGTTCTAAAAAGAAATAATTACTTCAATATAACAAGCAAAGGTATTAATGCCTATATAATAAAAAGAGTGCATGATTTTAAATTTTTATATTTTTAAAATGCATGTAATTAAGCTCGGTCTCAGAGACTACTCCTCTGCATCTACGTAGCAGAAAATGCACGTATGTATTTAAGGGTTACTTAATTTCATTCGTTTCTATAAATGAACGTGCTTTATTTGCTAATGAAAAAATTGTAGAATTTGTGCATAATTCCAACGCAATATATATTGTCTGAAAATGTGAAAAATTTGCCTTAAACTTTTATTCGATTTGTCTTAATTCCGTACGTTTAACATTAAAAAAAGTAGTAAATCCAGAGAGATTGAAAAGTCATTGTATTCGTGTCACATTCTTAGTCCCCAGAAAACACAAAATATTCCGATTATTTTGCTCATACACCGAGAGAAGTAGGCTGTAGTGTAGGTAAACATGTTGAAGTAATGATTTTTTTGAACTTCAACCAAGCGACATCGCTATTTGAATTTCAAATTTTAAAGCATCGATCATCTACAGTATGCAAAATTGTTGTTTTCTTGACTTCTGCAATATATTTTTTCTCCTTCTTCTCGAACCAAACAAATGTCAACTAGAATAGTGTTTTTAATGAGATGCCGCGAAACAAATAAAAGTAATAAACTGGGGTAGGTAGAGCCATTGCAGCTTCCTTCAATATCACCAAATCATATGCATGTATTCGTGAAAGAAGTTTATATACATTTATTTCATGAAAAGTTTATCATTAACAAGTGAGCATCTTACTGAGATACTGCCAACGTCGTCTGAATGCTAATCATTTTGCACATTTTTTAAAATAGCCCAACTAAAATTTTCTAGTGAATAGAAAAGTATGTGTTGTTTATCAATCAAAAATATTTTAATGCATATCTTCCAATTCCTTTGCCTTAATTTAGAATTTAATCCAAAGCATTTCTAAAAATCTAACAGCGAAAAACCTTTGAAATCCTTCCAGGTCAACTGTGATCATTTATAATTTTTATTGGTACAGTGTGAAAGTTTGATACTGTAAACTTATTATATTTTTTATTTCAAATTAAAATATATAACATTATCAAATTTTTTTACTTCCCAGTTTATGTCCTTTTCCGTAGGTGATCAAAAATTTTTAAAAGAATGATAGGTCAGATATTTGAAAGGAATTAACAGTATGAATCATTAAACTGAGTTGATGATTCTATTTTTCTTATGATAAGATTTTTTTAATTCAAAAAACCTTTTGTGACTTAACAACGTTCTCTTATATATTACTTATTCATGCTGGGCTTGAATAGTGAAACAGCTGCCTGATAACATTTGAATAAATATTATAAACGTAAAGGCTAGCCTTGCCTAATTTTAAAATACACACACTTCTCTCTACTTTTTAAACTATTTTATGACTTGCTGCCAGTTACTGTCACTTTTATGGCAGAGGTAAATTTCTGTTGTAAGCGTTACAACTAGTGATGCTAACTAATTTTCCAGTCCTGGTTGTAAAAAACTGACAGATAAAGATATAGTAATGTTCAACGGAGAAGGGCGTGGTTAAAAGGCCAGGTGAAAGACTCTAATCTTAAAGTTCAATAAAATAAAACTAACGTATTCACTGACGAATGAGATATTATTTATAACAATTAGGAGCGATTGATTATAAATGCATATTTTTGTATTCCAGTTTTATTTCCAATGCACAAAGAGCATACTTGATAAAGTTATTAGGGTTTTTTGATGCTACGCTGGAGACATTAAAAATAAGCAATGCCCTCCCCGGGATTTGAACCTGACCTCTCGAATTCGCGCCGAGTGTACTAACGGTTCCATAACGAAAGCATGCAGAAAGGAGGGAGAAAATGCCTTAAATGCTCCCTCTTTTAAAGGGAGACTGGGAATTAGAGGACTCAATCGCCAAATCCTGGTGGTGGAGAATCATCATTCACCACCTTTTTTAGTTCGGCCACCACTGGTCATTAGGATTTTTTCATTAGGATTTCATTACCATCATTAGGATTTTTTCAAGAAGGAGACATGAAAAAGGAGCAATGTCCTTGCCGGAACTCGAACCTGGACCTCTCAAATACACGCCGAGTGTGATAACCATTACACCACGAATGCATATAGAAAGAAGGGAGATAATACCTAATAACTTGTGTTTATGTTTAAATTTCAAGGCCATGTTATGCCTCCAAACGATTCAGTTAGCTTTTTGTCTACTTAAAGTTTTTTTGACTAAGTTATTGAATTTTACATGGTGCAAGTCAGAAGTAAATCATATTTAATAGGTAAACGATAAATATAAAAGTTAGTCAAATCATTAAGAAATATAAATACTAATATTGTAAACTTAAAAGTGACTGAAAGGTACGACAATACATATCACTCAATCGGGAATTTTACAAGTATTTTGGTTTTACAAATTACGTTATAATTAAGCCATAGATTTCGAAATCAGGAACACCGTAGTAGCAGAAGATACACTACGATCAATGCGATATTTTTAAATCAAACGTAAGAAAGGATGTGTACACGAGCACATATAGTTATCATTGTCCATCGAATGGGAGAATAGAATAATAACAAATGAGTAGCATTTGTAATTAGCTTAGGTAACCCTTTCTGGTCATAATGAGCACATCCGTCCCAGATATTAAATTTCATTCCACTATTGGGTAAATAAATCCCACTTTTAAATGGGGTTTTACGTTTGCAGTGTTTTTAAGGAATTAAAGAACAAATATATGACTAAAGAAACCTGACTTAATTAACAAATGTATGAGGTTGCCCTTTGTAAAGACTGCTTTACGCCATATCATACTTAACTTCTAAAGAATAAAATATTCGGTAATTTTATTTAACTCTATCATTTACTCTCATGCATAGTAAGGTTTTTACCACAATACCTTCATGACTGTGACAAACAGTCCCAGTTGACAATACGATTGCGATATATTGTCCCGATATATTGATATTATATATATATTGCTATATATTGTTATTATATATTATTGAGATTTCCAGGAAAAGTTAAAAACTTTAAAATCATGTTACATTTCTTTTAGTTTGTGAACATTAAATTTTATGTCATAGTTAAATTTTAATCATGCAAAAGTCGGGTCGAAAGGATTAAAGGTCGTTGCCATTTAAGGGAAGAAAATAATGAGAGATCAAGTGCTCGCCGTATTAGGTTCTGCTTTTTCTTTTGGGGTATTTTTATTTAATAATTCATTTAAGAACAAACTGATGTTGCATTTGTAAGTCTCGAACACTTTAAAATCGATGTTTACCAAGAAAAGATTGTATTTTTAGGGTAATCTTCGAAAAACATTTTTAAGTGTTTTAAGAGTTTCACTTAAGGGTTCGTTTTAAAAGCTTTTTTCCTTTTCCTTGTAAATTACGTTTTCCTAAATTTTCCATTTCGTGATTTATACAACAAAAGAAATTTAAAAAAAAGACAAATTCAATGAATTATGCCTCTAGTTAAGATTTGAAAGCTTGTTTATTTATTAATTATTCTTTCTACTACTGATATAGTTTAGTATGAGTAAAAGTTTGCAACGAAATTTAAGCACTTTTCTAGAGAGTATGTAAGGATTTGTCTCGCCTTCTTAGAGTGCCTTCGTGGTGTAGTGGTCAGCACGCTCGGCGCGAATTCAAGAGGTCCGTGTTTCGAGCCCCGGCTAGAGCATTGCTCATTTTTCATCTTTGCTGCTTCGAAAAAACCTAGCGACTTTACAGTGGCGCCCGAACTGAAAAAGGTGGTGGATGATGATTCTCCACCACCAGGATTTGGCGATTGGGTGCCCTAATCCCCATTAAAAAGCCATTTAAAAGCGGGAGTATACAAGGTATTTCTCCCGCCTTCTTATCATGCCTTCGTGGTATAGTGGTCAGCACTCTCGGCGCGTATTCGAGAGGTCCGTGGTTCACGTTCCGGTGAAGGTATTGCTCATTTTTCAGGTACTCTTGCTTCAAAATAACCTAATGTCTCTATAAGGATATTTCTTTTTAGATATGCTAATATAGATCTCATTTTTCCCTTTTCCTACTTCAAATATAACCTAATGGCTTTACAAGTTATTAAAAGTAAATTCATTATTTTCCAAACGTTTTAACATGTTTAGTTTGAATTTTAATGCTGAGGTTTGATCCTCAATAACGAATCACTTATATTTTTATCGCTTAAAACAATAGGCTCTTCTTTTGTCATCTTGTGATTTATATTTTTTTACTTGTTTTACTACACAAATTTAATTTATGACGACACGTATCCAGTGAAGCTCAGAACTAATATATAATCAATTCATTACAGGTCTATGCTGGATGTTAATTCTTTTTTCTCACACAACAAGGCTAGAAACCACTAAAGTACTTGCTTTCGTCTCAGAGTCGTTCTCCTCAGCAGTGGTTCTACTATTGACGCTGCACTTGAAATCCACTATTTGGGATTGGCTGTGGATTATTTTAGCTTAATCTAATTGCTACAGAACAAAAGGTATCAGAAAACCCCTTCATTAATCTGTAGACGCTCAGTACAGGGTCAGTGGAAGGCGTTGACATGAGAGTAAATGCTGCACTGAATAAAAGTTTCAAGAATATGACTGTTAGATGTCATAGAGAAGTATAGTTCTTAATTTTGAAGCTTTTGTAACTGATATTGCTCTTTAAATTCTATTTAAATTTATTCTAAAACGTAGTTAATTGGTTCCAAATTAGAATTCAATAACTTTGATCTTGGGAAATTTTGACACTAAATTCCTTTAGTAATGTTATGGCAAAAGGAATTTAGATTTTGAAAAATATGTAATCGCGCCAAGGCCACAAATATGCAAAATGTTTATGAAAAATGTCGCTTAACTTCCTTTCCCAGATTGCTGATTTATTCTTAAGTTATGACATAAGCATGTAGACGCAAATAAATCATAGTAAGTTCAAACTACAATAAAATGCAACAAGTTTTTAATGGCCTTTTTCATTAATGTTTCAAAATAATATTTGCATTTTTGAGAAGTGAACGTCTTTTAAATAATAGCCTCATCATAACCTTCTTTCATAAATTGCCTGAAGAGCATTTGTCATTCTATAGAATGCCTAGGTATTATATACAATGCCTAGAGAAAGTATGTAATAATTCTCATATTTCATACTTTGCCTAAACTCTTCCAACACTATATACAATGACTAGGCATTCTATAGAATTCTATAGTGTTTCATACCTTGTTGGTAACATATACATAACACTTTCCGAGCTAAAAAGCTACCTATATATATAACAGTTTTCTAACTAGGAAAGAAAATCTGAAAGTGGAGTCAAAATTATCTTAAAGCTCAGAATTAATGAGATTTGTTTCAGAACGTCGTTCCTTTTATTGTTTTATGATTAACCTATCTAGATAAGAAACGGAGAATCAATATATCTTATTTATTTGTTATTACACCTTCAAATATATAAGCAATAATAAATTTGGGAGTAATTAGTAAGTATCTGGCTTATTTATTTGTTGTCGTCATCGTATAATTGGCTTATGCATAGAAACGTCTGCAATTATATATTTGGGATGGCAAAATCCTTAATTCTCTAAAGTACTGCAGTAGCAATGCACTTTTACCTAATAATATCCATCATAAGGCACAGTTTCTACTTACAGTTCTTTCCCCTCGAAACACAGAAAGAAAATATTTTTCTTAAAAGGTGATGTTTCTCAAAGTTAAAGATTTTCTCTAAATCACCAAAGTTTATCTGTAGCGTGCCCGGAAAGAAAGGAAAAAAATAAGTTCTCCGAAAAGGTTTGGAGAAAAATGAGAGAAGATAGCGATTCTCGATTTGCTCTTTCATCGATTTTCTCTGCTTACTTTAATCAGAATCGCGATGTTTCAGTGATGGAAGTTTCTGATAAAGTCATTTGAGGAACACGTTATCTAGAGAAAGACTTATCTTGCTTCTACCTAAGGATATAACGTTCAATGAATAGAGTATTTATTTGGCAATTTATCCTGGATTCAGTCCGTACTTACTAAATTCTAAACAAAGGACTAAAGAAATAGGCAAAAGCAAATACCATTTTTTAAGAAACTATGAAGTAATTCTTTTGAGAGTGCAATTGAAATAAATAAATAAATAATTTTATTTCAAGCAAATACCTGACATTAAATAAACTAAAACTAAATTAGATAAAGGAAAATAGCTAGTTCACCCTTAGATACACACGCCCACCAGCGGCCGAGCGGTAAAGACGCTGAACACTGGTAGTTCGGTCTGAGGTTCGAATCCCGCGAACGGGCTGGCTGCATGGGCGTTTTCGTGGTTTTCCCCATGTGTAACGTGTATACGAGCCAGTTTCCCTTAGAAAGTCCTCCACGAAGGCATCCCTCCCCTTAGGCAGATAGCCCTCGTGTGCTTTGCCATAACTGAATAACCTAACCTAACCTTAGATACACACTGCATACATAAATAAGTGCTTATCACTCAACTATGTATTTTGCAAGCCAGTTTTAACGTCCTGAAGACATGGTATTCAGAATTCTTCAATTTATTGTACCACAACCCGCGCTTAAATTTCCTTTACATTAGGTTACAGTTAACTTTAGATTGGAGTTTCTTTATACCCGATGGAAACCGAAAATATGGCAGCCTTTAGCAAAACTATTTTTTAGCTTTTCCCAATCTTTATTCTCTTGTCTGCCGCGCAAACAGGATAGTGGTTAGAGACACTGGCTGTCATACGGAAGGGCTCGGATTCGAATCCTGGAAATGGCATAGATATTTCTAAATGTATAATAACTGTACGGCATAGGGCACTCTAAATATCCTGCGTGATGAAACATTAATGGTCGGGGAAGAGGGCTGGAATTGTAGGGCAATACAGATGGACCCTC
>KK115388.1:3997-30640 GCA_000611955.2 Stegodyphus mimosarum | reverse complement strand
TACATTTTACCGAATTGCTTGTTTTTGTATAGAAATTTTAACTGTAAAAATTGTTTTTTTAACTGATTTAACTGCATTTGGTGTTTTGTGTTTTCTGTATTTTACAATTTTTAATGAAGATATTTTGAGTTTTTAAGCGTAAGGAGGTACTGAATTAATTGAATGAGAAATATATCTCTAATGAAATTCGAAAATATACGTTTAAATGAAATGCAGCCCAAAAATATAACTTAGTAGGCCATACAATGAAGTCATTCGGTGTCCACATCTGATTTTTTTTTCTTGGAACTATTACATGTATCTCGGTAATTTATTTAATAGAAGATAGTTAGCCTGTTTTGCGTAAAAATAAATTTATAAATACTTTTCAAGCATTTCTAGACGAATAACTGACAGTTCTTTGATAAGAGACCGCAAAACATGCAGTTGTAAGTACCAGTATGCCAGCAGAATTCAATCGCTTCATCCCAATGTTTTGTCGCATAACCACTAAATGTAATTTTTGTCTCATATTAATAGCCAATTAATATGCAAGTTCATTTCAGTTTCATTTCCTTCCTATCTTCAATAAATTTCAACAAAACAATTTTTTTAAACTAGTTAATATAATAGTCATAATTTTCTTATCGATTTTCATTTCATGAAAGAGAGAGATATGTTTTAATAATGGAAATAGTTTTTATTTATCAAAGATTTTTAGGAGTCGATTATTATTTTAAATATTCTACGTGTGGTTAAAAAACGACAAAATTACATCTGCGTTTGTCATTTGCTAGCGTATTTCAGTTATTTAGCTAGATCGTAAACGGCCAATCCTATATTACTACCCAACATTGCCGGTTTAATTATTTATGTAAATAAGGTACAATTTATGCTGCTTTAAAATCTATGACATTTCTGCAAATAGGAGTTGTTAATTTAAATATTTCTGTTTTGATATTGACTCGTATTAGATTTCAAGTATTGTACTATAAGACAATAAAACCTATTTCTTATATTCCTTCAGATTTGACTACAGAGCTTATTCATATACAAACATTCACAGTTTATGTTATGCATTTATTTATATTTTATGCTGATAGAACTACTCTTGTTTGATTATTCAATCAGTTACCTTAATGCTGAAGATAAATTAATAAATAACATTCTACATAATGAAGGAACATGCAGCACGAAAGCAAAATAAACGCGGACCATATGTGTTAATGGGAAAACAAAAGATAGACAATTACCTTTATAATCAATAGCTTATACAGACTGCTCGAAAAAAACTGCTTACAGAATGCATTTCCTTAATGTTTGATCCTAGACATGTGTCTTCCAATTAAATAGAGTCTAAAAATGAGATTTTTTGTTTAAACAATTGTGGCAAAGCACGCAATGTCTACTCCCCTCCCAAAAAGCAGGAGGAAAGAAAAGGTTTTATGAAAACTCTTTCGACACTACACCATTGAGGGCTCAAGAAATACAAAACTTAAACTTTCATTTGGTCGCTGTTGAGCAAAAATTCTAGTTTTTAAAACATTTATAACAGTTCAAACAGTTCCTAAACATTCCTTTTATTTGAATATATAAATATATACACATACAGAGAGATTCCAGTATTGCAATTTTTTTTTCATTTTTATTGACGGATTTTGGGATTTTACTGGTTTTGGATTTCACGTCTCTGTGGATTTATTTCCAGATTTCTTACTGTTTTGTCCATATATGACAAATATGTATATATATATATATACATATGTGTGTGTATGTGTGTGTGCGCGCGCGCTCGTATGTGTAATAGGACGACTTGAATTAAGCTGCAACAGATTGACAGGTGACAGGTGACAGCAAAGCCGGACACCCGTACGGCTTACTAAGACTTTTCGGGTGTTGTTCGGGTCCTGCAACTATCTAGTGTTTGGCCTCCAGAGGGGCCACACAAGAGGCCCGCAACAGACGCCCAGACCCAGCATCTAATTCCTTCACACTACAATTGTTGCCAACCAAAACGGGAATGCCACCTGATGCACCATCATCCAACTGACCAGGCAGCAGTATTTATTGAATCCATAAATATAAAAGTACATGGCCATACAGGGGCCTTGAAGAGATGATACATGCCTTACATTTGTTTTCTGTTTGACAATATTAAGAATAAAAATATACATATATGAATTAGATTCCTAAGTGGAAAAATTTAGATACATAGATTAACATGATATAACACAGATGGAAAATAGAAATACATAGCTACATTGGAACCTCAAAGAAGAGGTACCGGCCTGGCATTTGTTGTTGGTTTGGCAACACTTTTCGTTGCTTTTGATATGTAGAGCTTTAAATTTGCTCATTGGATTACACTTCGTTTGATACATTTTGTGTGATGGCAGAGTCATGTTACAAGGTTGCATTAAAAATTGCTTACTGGGTGGCATCTTCTGTGTACGGTACACATGACACTTTGCATGAGTAGTTTGCACACGTTACTATACTTTTTAACATTAGGTACTTACTTATTACAATGATTTGCTCATTTTACTTGATTACTTCTTGATAGGTATTACATATTTCTATGATGCAATATTCTTAACCTGTTATTGCGTGTGGACACTTTAAATTTTCTATTGATACTTAGAAATTACACATATTAGATACACATATTGGTTACACATATTATTAAAATTTACCTGTATTACATATTACAATGCTTAGTATGTGCCCTTTTATTACACGTGCTTAGCATCTTGTACTATACATTAAATTATTTACATATTCCTTCTACATTACATGCTTAGACTCATTCTTAATTTTAAACTGACTAAACTTATTGGTTCTCTACGTTATAGCCTAGCTAAACTTTACAGGGTAATTAGAAAGATGACTCTCGAAGGAAAGACTTACAGACAGACGTGGCCGCATTGAATATTATAACTTATATTGGTGGATACGAACTAATTACAAGAAATATATTTTTATCATGTATGATCATGGGCGCAATACGCACCCCACAATTTTATATAGAGTATCACATTCTAGATTATACTATAGTTAGCAGCACGGCAAAGAAAACGGAGCGAAGTTGCATCTTGACTGCAGGAGAGCCGAAGCTAAGAGGTGGGCAATTATCAAATATGGAGACTCACCAAAAGAAGGTTTTGGTTTAGATTATAAAGCTTTCGGTTCTTGAAATTTTATTGATCCGAGTTAACTACATCAATATTACACAAGCCATGAAAGATGGACCGATCCAGATATGACGCTGTCCAGAAAAGTTATTATTTCAATTTAAAAATGGAGAGGGGCAATTAAAGGGTTACCGCTAGAATAAATTATAAATTTGATTAACATTATTTTTAGCTTACTTATACATACAGGAAGTATCAGTACAGCGATGACAAACATTCAGACTTTCATGAGAGATACTGTGGTCCTAGAGGATGGGAAATGCATGATAGTAATGCATGATCGGAAACGCTTTCCTGGAGCGGTAGTGACACAAAACGCAAAATAGGACACAAACAATGAGCCACAGCATGTTTTATTATGTTTAGTACAGCAGAAACCTACAAATAAGAACAAAAAAAGATCGTCATTAAAGATGTTCGAAATTACAACCCCGGACCGTGATACCGGCCTCACTTTTCTGGCGAATGGGAGATCTGCATCATGAACGCAAGATCGCATGGAAGATACCTGACGGACGTTTCCTGCATTATGTTCCCGGTTGTAATTTCGAACACCTTCTTCGAGGAGGATAATTGTTTCTGTATTTTATTGTACTCCGAGTAATAAACATATTTTCTCAGCTTTTTTGTGTCCGTTTTGTCTTAATTTTTTTGTCGTGACTACAGCGCCAGGAAAATGTTTCTGACCATACATTGCTATGTGATTTCCCATCGAATAAGTATACTCTATCTCTCCTGAAAGTATCATCGCTGTACTGATACACCCTGCATATGTAGTCTTTTAGTTGCGTAATTAGAGAGATAGATGCAAGAACCAGTAACTTTCAGACATGGTCATTTCTAAACATAACTTTTTTTCATGATAAATTGCATCAGCTCACTTTTGGTAGATTAAACCTCCAACAAATCATAGTTCAATACAATATTGTTATGTACAATGGTTTTAAATTACCACGAAGGCATGTTAGAAAAGAAAAGCACAGAGTTGTTCGCAGGGTAGAAGCTACGGAAAGGTATAATTGTTTCGAAAAAAAGTGTTTATATCGAATCGATGCGCAAAGTATAGCTAAGCTGGTACTGGTTAATTTTAGGTTGTTATGTAACGTGGAAAGATCTCGAATTTGGGAGAACAGGTAAATTTAGGGGAGAACATAAAATCTAGAATAGTTACTTTTTAGGTAGCCAATCATTTCTTAAGGAAGCCATCGTATTTTATTACATCTTACATATAACATATTAAAATATGCAAATCAAAATTACAACTTAAAAAGCCTCTTGATTACTCATTTTTAATTTGGGTACTTTCTTTGTTCTAATAACTTTTTCGAAACTGCATCATATCTGAAAACTAATTCCGCATTATGTAGTTTTAAAACTTCTGCATTGCCTGCACGTTTTAGCCAATGATATTAACAAAACATTTTACTACATATAAATATCATTACAATCCATCTACCCTCCCTCTTTCTCTGCCTATTCTTGCTAGCTAAATGACGTCTCTTCTTTGGCTGCGTTTGTTAAAAATGTAATAAGTCATCATCAAAATTTTGGGATGCAGATTGGCCACATTGTGAAGTGCAACATATATTTTGAATGTCGAGTGATTTTGCTGTTCTTCAAACGTTCTCAGCATCTTATGCTACATTATTGATATTTTCAGTGATCTTCTAATCTTCAATCCACTCGCGACTGCAAAAATAATGTCTTCTCTAGTCAAGCACTCATCTTTCATCAATTTACTGCAAGAAACTGAATCGTATCATCACACATGTATATATTTTCCTTGCCTGCTTTGAAATACATGAATTTATTAATATGCATGCTGTATTGAGAAAATTCGAACTTTTGCATAGAAAGTGACGAGTTGCAAAGGTACTTCAACATTCTACTTATAGTTTTAGCCATTTTTGTTAAAGCGAATGATACATTTGCTACAGAATGATCTGATCCAGTTGATGTAGAATGATCTGATATAGTTCATATAGGAGTTGGTGCGATCGCTTTCAATTAAATATAACGTGATTAGAAGAGAATAGTTATTTTTATAACAATTTGAATACAGAACTTCATTTTCATTATGTGTATATCATTAGTCTCTGATGCATCTGGGGCTCATTTGTTCATGTGATAAAAATTTGCATATCAATTTTCTCTTTATTTTAACTACGTTTAGAGTGAAACTACAAACCGAACCCTGACTATTTTGATTCGGTATTGGTGAAAACTCAACTCCTTGTTTAAATTTGCAACTACTCCCGTCAGCAATTATTTATATCTTTCTGAATGTTCCCATAAAGTTAAGGCAAATTTTGTATTTAACTTTTGAGAAATTTTACTAATTGGTCTGTCGAGATGGTGTGAAAACAAGATTCTGATTAACAGTTTTTAGAACTATTTTCTTAAAGTTCATTATTTTACTTTTTAAGCTTAGCAAATAGATACAAATCTAGATAATTTTAGTTCACAGGAAAGAAGCTAATACCTTTTATCGAAAAACCTCTTTAGCTATGAGAAACCACAGCAAATGAAGTTACTCAATAACACATTGTTATTTAGCTGTACTGCTCATCTTGAATTTCGAGAGATGGCAAAATACATTTTTTCTAATGGCAGATACTTCCCTGTAACCGCATTGGCCACTACTAAGGCAAGACGTGGTGGCCATTTTATTCTGGAGGCACCTAATAGGCGATCACCGTTACCTCCGATGAAGATACACACAGTTTATAGCCATGCCTTCTACGGGATTGGAATACGGGCCCTTGATTATCGCAGTCAGGCTCTCCTAATCACTATACTATCTAGGCGGCAATGGCAAAATACTTGAAGTAATATTACATTTAAAACTCTGAATAAGACAGCGAATAGAAGTACATTTAGTTTGCCTCCCAGAGAATTACTCCAATCACTGGAACATTTTGGCTGTACAATGTATATTTCCTCGTGTAATTAGACCAACACATTACTAAATTTGTTGCAGTTTCTTGCAAAATACATCATCTTGGAGCTTAGTAAAGGACGAAATAAAATTAATTTTGGGACTTCCTCATGGATTCAGAAAGTAGGTTTTTCAGACTGCGTTCTGCATCAAGGCAAATAGTATTAACAAAAAAGAATTATTTTGAAAGGGAGTTATTAAGAATATTTTCTTTAAACTGATATATTTACTTGAGGTTTAATAATATGGACTTTCTGGAGTATGATGGATCTCCGAGGGAAATGCTATCTAGAGTTCTTTCATTGAATGAGTAAGAGAACTCAGGATTTCTGCAATTATATAACTAGTGTTCAAATGAAAAGGTGCGAAATGTCATAAAAAATAAACAGGTTGAAATTATAATATGCCACTTCTGCTTAACGTAGGGAGATAACTAAAATGCAAATGTAGGGTTTGGGGAGTTGTGCGCATGCCCGGGCGCCTACACATGAGACAGGAGAAAAACAGGCAGTTGTCTGTTTCTTCCAATTGATGCAGCAGTGCGTGTGAGGACATCATGGTGTCCGCATTGTAAAATTCAACGATTAAGGAGCAGCGAGGTGGTATCAGATTTCTAACTGTGGAAGGGGTTAAAGCGACCGATACTCATCAAAGGATGATAGCTGCATACGGGGAAGACTTTCTGTCCGACAAGTCTGTGAGAAAGTGATTTGCCAGTTTTCGTGAAGGGCTGAAGGGTTTGAGGAATTACCCTAGACCAGGCCAGGCTAACACGATAATCACGGCCGAATTCGTCGACAGGATGAACGACCTAGTGAGAAGCGACATCTCAAAAGAAAGCGCTTCAACTCGGACGACGAACTGAAGGTCACAGTGGACGACTGGCTCCTGCCACAGCTAAAGGAATTCTGGGAAAAGTCCTTTGGCTCATGAAACAGTGAGATAGTTGCGCTCAGGTCTCTGGTAATTATTTAATAATAGAGACTTCAATATATCCATATTTTCGTTTCTTACCTTTTCATTTAAACACCCTGATATATTGATTACATTATCTGGGGTTGGACTTCGAGTTCTCATTCATTAGGTATCATGCTGAATTATTGATCGCATGTTAATTAAGTGATAATAGATGCAACTGTTCAAACTAAACTCACATTGTAATTTCAGTTTAAATTCATCATTTTCTTAATTTTATCATAACATTTACTTCTCTATCTATCTATCATGTTTCCTCTCGTTTTGAGCCTAATTTCATACGGAAAATATTCTGTCTAATGTGCGCAGAATGTCGCAGATGTAGTTTGTAAACCGTCTAAATCTGGGTATTACTGTTATTAAAAATTAAATATTTCTGACGATTGTTGCAAAAGTAAATACTTCTAAATATGATAAATTATATATACGGTAAGCTTTTATCTGGACAAACCGATGTTACTTATAAGTTGAGGAAGTTGCCAAATAAAAAGTGACAATTATCAAAAACTCATTAACTTATTAACTCATCAGTTAATCATTAGTTAATCTTAACTACTTCTTCTAGTTTTCTTTTTCTAATTGACCTTCTAGTTTATTCTACACTGGTGGACAAAATTAAGAGATGGAACACCTTTTTGACTAATATCTCGAGAAATACTGGGTAGAAGTAAAACAAAGTATCTTATGCTAATGAATGGCATTTTCATTTTTATTTTGTGCACATTATTATCATACAATAATCTATTTTCTTTTATTTGACCCATCGTTCAATATCAGGTTTGGACAACATTGGACAAAATTAAGAGATGTAACAACCTTTTCTCTATTATCTCAAGAAATACTGGGGAACTCATGCTAATGAACGGCATTTTCATTGTTATTTTGTACACATTATTATCATACAATAAGCTATTTTCATTTATTTCTACCCAGTATTTCTCAAGATAATAGAGAAAAGGTTGTTTCATCTCTTAATTTGTCCAATGTCGTCCAAACCTGAGATTGAATGATGGTAGTGATAATGAACCTAGTATGGAGTGTTTTACAGACAGACAGCATGCACAAAGAATAGCCATACTGTTAACAAGAGAGTTCAGGAAGGTCTGTGGAAGTTGCACCCACTCCTCAACCATAGCAGATTTTAAGTTCTGAATTATTCTGGGTGAGGGTTTAGCGTATTGTAATAGCCCTCTCAGGAGCATCCTAAGCCTGTTCAATGTGATTAAGGTCAGGAGACTTAACCGGCAAAACCATTTGGTGAATATCCTCGCTTTTCGGATAGTTTACAACCAGGTGGGACCTATGTGGTCCTGCACTGTTGTCCATAAAAATGAACTCAAGTTCAAAAGCTCTGAAAAGTCGCACTTAGGGCTGTAAGAACTCCTGCCTGGACCTCTGGTCATTCGCGGAACCAATATCAAACACATGCGATGGTGTAAGTGTATCTTTCTTGATCCCTACCTAGACCATCACTTCTTCACCACCATAATAGTCTCTTTCCAAGATGTTGCTGGAATGGTATCGGCTCCCAGGCTCCTTCCATATGAACAATCACCGAGAATCAGGTGAATATGAACTGACTGAATAAAACTGAATATGAATATATGTCAGACTGAATATGAACTCATTCATGAAGAGGATATTAGCCCACTGAAGCTGTGTCCAGTGTTGGTGTTGTATGCACAATTGTAAAACCTCTCGGCTTTCTGGCATACCGTCCTGTCTCGTTGACCCTTCTGGCAAATGGCGTCCTTGAAATTGATGTTCCTGTTGCAGTAGCGATGTCACAAGACAGTTTTGTGGCTGTAGACGTTCTCTGGCGGTTGGCAGAAAAAAACAGATAACGATGATCGTTGGTCGTTGGGGCTTCATGGCAACCTTGTCCTGGTCTTTTAGACAGTATCCCGCTGATTTTTAACTGATTCCACATATTAGAGATGAGCTGGTGTTACATCCAGTTATTTTGCAACCTGTGCTTGAGATTCTCCTGACTCAAGCCTAGCCTTAATTCTTCATTTCGAACCCTTGTCTAAGCGATGATGCGTACTCATCTCACCTAAAAAGCAGGAAAAAAGGCAACATCGTACGAGAAAGATAATAAAAATCACTACTGTGTTGCACAGCGGAAAGAGCCGATCACCTGGACACGGACTATTATACCTCCTACTGGCGCAGTGACTTCCACAGGTACCCATAACCACATCTCAGCGACACCAGCGCCTAAGTGATATTGTATAGCAACCGATTGTCCAGACTTTGTCTGATATTTTAGGAGGAATGTGGGGAAATCTTTTCCATCTCTTAATTTTGTCCACCAGTATATTTACTCTTACCTGAAGAAATGGAAAATATTCTAGTCACAAAAAAATGTTCTAAAACTTTATTTCATGATTTCATCTTCAAGGAAGCTTTTATCATCAGGTTTGTCACTTAAAAATGGATCCTTCCATTGAAGTGCATATATTGTACAATTACAAATTATTATAGAAATAGGCAAATTTTGGATAATTTTTCAGTATTTAATGATACTGACTGAGGTTTCTATATGCAAATAAAATATAACTCTAAAATGATAATATAATGAGGTATCATAGGTAGGATCTCTTTTAGCGTAAGTGCTCGCAGACTACGTAATTCAAGATTTCTGAAAAGAACCGCCGTTACCCGCAGATAAAAAAAATATATTGTTATATTTTATTATTTTTTGCATTTTATATTACAAAGTTAAAATATTTTTTATGGAAAACATTTTGAATGTTTTTTTTTGCATAAACCACATTTTTTGCGTCGTCTTACTCCTGAAGAACCACTTTATTGTTAATGAAAGACTATTGTTCATAAATTTAACCTAAATAATTGATAAAAATAAAAGTCTTCCTCACGTGACTTTGTTCTAATATAGCCTACATATGTTTATCCTTTAAAAGCATATCTTCAAAATTAATAATTATGAGGTTTTGTTCAAAGAAATCTTAAATGTTGTTTCCAATTTTTTTCTTCAGAGTCTTTGAATATGTTAGTGTTCCGTGTAAGTGACTTAATTAATACACATTCAAGAAAAAAGGAAACCATTATCTGCGAATATGTTTCGATTTTCTTAAAACCAGCGTTCTGATTATGTAAAAAATAGCAATTTTTTAAAACAGTATATATATGTGTGAATATGTTCATATGTTTTGGTTTCATAACATTTAAGTTAGTGCAGCTGCAACATTCCCTGACGAAGATGGAAAAGACTGCACAAAGTGATTTTATTAGCTTTTTCTGTCGAGAAAAAATCTATTAAACTTACCTTTTACATCCTATTTTGAAAAGGGCATAAGGTATTTTACATTAGAAAAAGGCCAGAGGTGTCTTAAAACATGATTAAAAGGCGCTAGGATAAAATTAGGTAGATAATGTCCCAAAAAATATGCTATTTCTGCACAGATGATTGCAGAGTAGTACATGTTGGCTCACGAAATGTTATACGACAAAAATGTAGTTATTAAAATACTTAATGTGCTTCCATAACGAGTATAAGCAATGTGATCAATATAACCATCTTGCTAAAGTATACCTCATAGAGAACTTAAATTCCTCGTCAATATCTTAAATAAAAAAATCAAGATTATCTAAGAAGGCGGGAGAAATACCTTTTAATAAAGAAACGAAGATGTGTTTTATGAACCATCTTACTATGAAAACTAAGCAGTGATATGATAAACTGAGAAAGGATTGAAAATATAGAAAATTTTATACAATACTTATTACTCTAGGGTTAATTGTGAATATATGCTGATATGTTACTTTTAAAATTAATATTTAATGAATATCGAAAACTTGATTGTACAGTTTGATTTTAAAACTCCTCTGAAACCATTTTAATTGTGCTGTTTTAAAATTCAGGCGTCAGTGTGTTAAGAGTTACATAAGGTGCAGTTGAAAATAATAAATGGCCTCAAATTCAGTTAAATATAAAAGCACAATCAATTATTACGTAAGATACACTAAATGAATAAGTAAATAAATATAAGGCATCCAGAATGCTATAAAGGTTACAAAACCTAACTACAAAATTATAAGCTTAATCATTTACGTAATATTTCCACGTTATACTGATTTAAATCTGATGTTATTATATAACTTTCCTATATTTCTGCAATATCTAAGGCTTATATCTGTATGCAGAAGAATTTTCAGTCTGTTATTTATTTTCCGTTTATTCGTCAAGATGTATAGATATTTCAGAGTTTCTCCCCTCTTCCCAATTTAACATCTGCCTCAAAACATGAATGAAATAAATCATCTTATATTCCCAAATTAAGAAATTCTCCAGAGCTGAAATATCTACTTCCAACCCGACAATGCCATAGCTTTAATACGTTTTGCTTCATAAATAAATGAATAAAAACTTGGAAAATAAGATTTAAATATTTAAAGGATGCTTTTCCAGTGTAAGCATTTTGTGTACCAATAAAATCACATCAATATGACACTGTGAATGGATTATAACGAATAATCCCATTTTATGTTTTCGTTTGCAGAATCCTTGTGCTACGTCAATAAAAGGGAAGTAAATTTATGTAACATCCTTTTTCACGTCATTCTTGTCGCTTTGAAAATGAAGGGAGGTTTCGAAATTGAATATACCCTTGTATTTCTTTCTGTCTAAGATACATAAAAATTTCAAGTTATATTTTCTTGTCAAGATTTTCTTTCCGTAATCTTGAGTAACTAACAAATTATTGTAAATTTAAACTTATGAACGTTAAGTGTAATAATAATGTACTTGACTTTCATAACCCGTATAGGTTATTTTGATGGTCTAAGTGAAATAAAGCTTTTAAAGTGCGTTTTCTTATAATTACTTATTTATATAATAGCTATATCATTTCTATGTGATAGCTATATCATTTCTTTGTGATAGCTATATCATATCTATGTGAAATACATCCCACGTAAATGGCATTACTTTTACTCACTATAAATGAGAATAAAATTTACGTTCATCAGCAAACAAATTGCCGGTTTAGAATCACAGTTATTCCTGACACGTAGTTCCGATTTATGGCAAACACATTCAACAGATCATGCGAGTGTAGGTCTACATTTTTAGCATTTTCTTAATTTTTTCATTTAACTTGCTATCATACCAAACATTTTCAAAGTATTTATAGATCAATTAATATCAATTGATCAATTGATTTATAGACAGTTAAATGATCAAGAAATAAGCTTCATACTACACTGGTGTGCAAAAATTAAGGACGAAGTCGAAAAATTAGCATATCAGCTGAACGAAGAGGCAGAGCGGACAGAAAGACCAGTCAGGAGATTAAGTAAGGTGATGTACGGTAGCACATGCGCAGATATGCAGGTAGACGCAATGGAGGAGTGTCTGAGTAGTATAATGCATGTTATCGGTGTAAGATCAGTATTTCTGGCAAAGAGATTGCACGCCGTATAGCACCGAGTTGCTGCCTCAGCGAGAAATGGCGAGTAATCAATCTGTTAGACGACATCTAAATGCTTTTACCCGAGGTCGAATCATTGGGAAGTTCGAGGAAGGCCGCAGTGTGACAAGTGTGGCTGCAGAGTTCGGAATTGCTCACAGCATCGTTTCACGACTTTGGAGACAATTTCAAACTACAGGAACAGCTATCCGGGGGTTTAGTAGTGGTCGTCCACGAGGAACCACACCCGCAGATGACCGGTATATTGCCTTACAGGCCAGAAGAAACAGGCGGCAGACAGCGGGAGAAATCGCTAGACACACGACACAGGCGACTGGACGACCGATATCGCGTTTTACCGTGGCCAGAAGACTGCACGGTGGTGGTCTGTTTGCACGACGCCCTGTACGGTGTGTACCTCTAACGCCTGCCCATCGGAGAAGGCGTTCTCTGTGGTGCCGGGAACACCGGAATTGGAGAGACAATGAATGGGGACGAGTACTCTTTACAGATGAGAGCAGATTTAGTCTGAGTTGCGATTCTAGACACATACACATCTGGACAGAGCGGGGAACATGCAATAACCCCTTCAACATCATCAAAAGAGACTGTTTTGGAGGTCGCGGAGTTCTCGTTCGAGCAGACATAATGCTTGGTAGCCGGACCGACCTTCATATCTCCCAAGGAGGTTCGTCACCTGGGACTGCTATTGTAACGAGGTTCTTCTTCCTTACATGCGTCTTTTCACAAGGGCTATGGGTCCTCAGTTCCTCTTCATGGACGACAACGCTCCACCTCATCGCACAGTTACTGTCGAAGAGCTGTTGGAGAGTGAAGATATTGAACACATGGATTGGTCGGCAAGGTCTCTGGATCTAAATCCCGTCAAGCATGTACGGAACTTTCTAGGGAGACCCGTGGCAGCACGTAATTTATCGCCAGTAACGATTCCGAAACTGCGATTGGTGCTACAAGAGGAACTAGCAGCAGTGTCTCAACAACTCATTAACAACCACATATCCAGCATGCACAGATGATGTGAAACCTGCCTGGCAGTCAGGGGAGATCATATCCCCTATTAAAGACCGGATGTTTCTTGCTGGACACCCATCACAGGGATGTTTCGGCCTTCAGTCGCATTGCGCTCCATGCTACTTTTTCAATAAAGCTTTTTTTATTCCTCTGATTTCTCTTTTAGTAAGTGTTGCTTACATTAGTCATGTCCTTACGTATTGGGGATCTTACGGTATTAAATGTGTTGATTTGAAAAGCTTTAGTACAAAGTTATATTGAAAAAACCGTCTCGTACTTAATTTTTGCACACCAGTGTATATAGTGACAGCGTCTCGTGTTATTCGTAAGCGTTAACTAACGATAAGCTAAAAGACAGTATGAGGGATTATTCTCAAGATTTAAGTGCGACAATGTCAGAGAAGGGTATAAAGAACCATTTTTTAAATCAATATAACCACAGATGGTACATACTCGTGCTCACAGAAGGCAAAACATCTCGCTTAACTCAAAAACGTAACGATGAATTTAAAATTAAATGACGTAAGTTAGCCTAACGTCTCAGATGATATTTTAAATCTCAGGAAGGCTCTGACTCGTAAAAAATGGCATAAACAAGCCTAATGGCTAGAATTATTCAACTTCACAGATATCTAAGCGCTAGTAATTCAAGACAGCAAAGTGGCATTCAGTAAGGCATGACCTGATTTGAATACACGAGCGCTACCTTATTACTATCATGGGAGGAAAGCTTTGCTTAACAACAAGAATCGAAGGAAAGTTGCTTTAAAATAAAAATTAAGTGTTACATAAATCAAATGTATCCTCACATAGTCTATTTTATTAGATGATGGATATGTGAAATAGAAGTCATCGTCTTTGCGTACAGTTTAAGCTTCGATACATGGCTAGAAGTTAGAGACAGCCATTCTATACCTACGGTGATCATGTATGTTCTACATGTAGCAGGATTTAGGCATGTACTCTGTCAATTTTCGAGGTCGTCGGGCAAAGTATTTACAGTGTGCAATGAACATTATTAGTTTAACAGGAGCTGGAAGCTATTGTTCAGCACTTATGGGAAATTAAAAAGTGCCCATGTAGATAAATATATGCAGTCGTTAGATAAATATATGCATATAAAAGTAATAAATTGGCGAATATGCGTAGTTTACGATTATTGTACGTAATTATCAGTAAGATACGATGCAATGTTTTAGTAGATACTGGTCAGACGATTGGAGTTTCATTACAAACTATGTCTTGAGAGGATACGAATAACAGTATTTTATAATTTACAACTAAAAATTCAATAAAGGTTTATTTTAAATCACATGAATGTAGACTGATCGAAATTTGAATAAAGGACTGGCATATCTTGTCAAATAGAAAACCTAAGTAGATAAAATAATTCTATTTTTAGATTTATACAAAATAGGTACGTATCAAAAACAGACTAAACCTATATTCTAAAGGTGGAAAAACGTGTTCCCAAATAATATTAAATACTACTGCTACAAATTATCAAGTATTTTAAGTTTACTTATTGCATATATTATACTATTATAATATTTGTAATTACAGGGTTTGCCAGATGTGTTTTCATATGCACTTATCAGACTTGCATGATTTTGATGCGCAAATTGGGCATGATGTCTCACTAACAATAGCCTAATAAAATTAATTTATCCATTCAAAAAGTATGTTGTCTCACAAACAAAACAGTAAAGCAATTCTCACTTTAAAGAAGAGAACTTGAATGCCTTTCTTACAAGCAGACACTAAGATTTTTCATAGGTGAATACTCCTTTTCATCCTTCCCTCTTCTGTTGCAATCTCTTTACAGCTGCTTTGATTTACTTTAAAATTTCTAAAAATCTTCGTCTGCCTATTAATATACGAGCACGTACATCATAAAGACATTATAGCATTATTTTAAACCCATAAACAATGCCATGAGAATGAAGACAAAACTGTTATTCCTTTAGCATCAGCTAATTATAGAACATGCTACAGAAGTTCGGTTTTTGGTTTTTGTAATGTTTATAATATAAAAGTAATAAAGTTAAAAGCGGAGAAAGAATAACAAAAATACTAAGGTGATTAATTTTATGTAAATGCTTTAATTTCATTTTTACTTTTAATGGAAATGATATATTGACAAGTAAAGTTTTTAGAATGTATTTTATCTTTAGTCCAGAAGGGCTATTATTCTCAACATTGCGTTGAATCACTATGAAAATTTGAATCACTTTTCAAATTTTTGTCTCCAAATACTTTCACCTTGTGAATTTCAAATTCAATATAAAACCTGAAAGCTTTCAGATTTTTAGTCCAAAGGGGCAATTTGCCCTGAAGGACTAGTAATTTCGTTTTGGCATTTTGCGTTGGTTCATTATAAATGTTCGTTCCAGTTTTCAAACTGTTGCCATCAACTATTAGAGCCCTGTATTATATTTAAAGAAATTAAATAAATAAGAATGTGTATAAATGTTTATGTGTTTCTAGCATTGTGATAAAACCACGGTATCTAGATCCATCGCATTTTGAGTAACGTACGTTTACACTCGAACGTGGGCATCTGGAAGCCCAGAAATTTGTTTTAATATCAATTTCACATTTTGTAAAACTTTAACGATTTTTTGATCAACAAACTCAACAATTTCAAAACGAGTAATGACAACACTCTACGAAAAAAAACATTTTTATCTCCAGCGCGCGAGACTGTGTGTAGGAAATTCGAAAGATATGCTCATTTTGAAATTATTTTGCGATATTGCTGTTGAACTGAATTTTATGGTTTAAATGCGAAGAACATGATATGTAATAAATAAAGGTAACTGACGGAAGGTTAAAAAAAGGCCCCTTTGTACGTAATTTAAAGTCTGAAAGCTTTACATTAAACAAGTCTGAAAGATTTTTGTTTTGTTTATTTTTATTTTTATTTATTATTATCAATTATTATTTTACACGGTAAAACCGTTCCTCATTTATGCAATTTGCTATATATTTATATGTTCCTATTTCTAACAAATGTTGATCATTACAAATGAGATTTAGCTGACTGCTTATACTACAGTGTGTACATTCGTGTTTATGTCCAATGATAGGAGACAGTGCGAATATTTAGTACACAGCGAAATCCCTGGAAAGGACTCGCCATTTTCGAAGATATCAGTTTCGTCCTGCGCAGTTGCGTAAGATGAACTGAAATGTTCATAAAAATGTTGCTTTTAGAAGTTCTCAGAATTAAAAGTGAATGACAAATGCAAATGCTAATAACAAACATAAAGGCAAAACAGCATGTATTCGAACTACTTACTCTGTTACACCTACACATGGAAGATATTAATCTTACTTTGATTTGCATTTTATGACACCCAAAGCTCGCGTTCGTTCCATATTAGACTGTTGAGAAGTGCACAAAAATTTTCAACATTTATTACTGAGTTTTAGTACGTTGTTTGGTTTTTGGCGATGTTGAGAGTATTTGCATAGTGCAAAACATGGTTGCTTACCAAAGGAATATACTTCACGGAAGTAAAACTTAAATTTAATTTATGCTTGTTTAATCTTTGCAAAACGAGAACACACGAACAAGATACGGCAGTCTGTGGCATGTGAAGAAAATCATGTGATGAACAACAGGTCTTTCATGTGTCTGGTATATGTACAACCAGTAGGAACTTGGTTGAAACAATTCTATTCAATACTTCATATAAATGTTGCCTGAAGTATTCTGCTATGTTTCTACTCCCAATATAGATTTCGACAGCTATGTGTCGGGATTTCGTGCATCACATCATCACACTGCGCTGGAGACAATCAAGTCTACTGGCTACGTCGAAAACAGAACAACACACATCCTGGAAATGGACATTGGGAGAACATATAGTCGTCATACGTTTCTTTGCTGCTAAAGAGTGATAATACAGCAATGAGGATTGCGCCTGTTCAACACTGCTCAATTCGAAGGGATAGGAAATTCTCTCAACAGTGAACATACATTCATTTAGCAAAGTATAATATACCGTTTATTTGAACCGTAGTTGTAAGTAAGTCCACACAAGTTGGTGTATAGTACTTAGATTGTTTGAGTTATTAGCTTTTTTACTTTATTACGGATTATAAATTTACAAATTCCAGAATTAAATGTCTGAAGAAAATTTTTAAATTTACTGATATCAATATTCAACATAAATATCAACTTCAAGATAATTGTTTCAAAAATGGTCTCATATTGGATTTAAAAATTCAGGGCAGTAAGCTAAAAAATTTGAAGAAAGTTTAGAAACGTGTAATTAAATATCGTTACTCTGATACATCTCTGAAAAATTTGGAAATATAAGATCTAAAGAATGCGAACAGAATATGATATCTAGAAATGTTTCCATAGCCCTTTCCCATCAACCTGTATAAGAAATATACAGATTTAAAGTATAATCAGGTAAGATATAAGACAGATATAAGGAAAAAATGCTGCTTTCTTTTATTTCTTTTACTCACAGTTAAGTAAAATACGTCAGCCTTCAATTCAGTTCTTTACAACCTGCGACATTTTCTTCGGCTTTGAGTGCTTTTAGCTTCTACATTTTCTTCTTTCAAATTGGGGCAGTACGTGTTTTTCTTGAAATTCAAAATAAAGGATTCACATTGTTGTTTGGAAAGAATTATTTCTTCTTTTTAGTTCTCATGTGAAATCCTCAACGATAGTACGTTATCTACCAATTAGAATTGTATACAAGTTGTAAACAGTTTACTCAGTATGCTTTCTGTCTATTAAGAGAATCGATCATTTGGTAGATTTCTCAGGATTCCTGATACCTGTAGAGTCATTAGGTTATTCCTTGAAGCCGAAGACTAGAAAAATGAGCAGTACCCTCTCCGGGAAAGGAACCATACACCTCACGAATACACGCCGAGTATGCTTCCAGTTACACAACAAATGCATGCAGAGAGGAGGGAGAAAATACCTTATATACTCCCCCTTTTAAAGCGTGACTGAGAATTAAGGGACCCAATCGCGAAACCTTATGGTAATGAATTATTGCTTGCTACCTTTTAGTTTGGGCGCCACTTGTTGAGCCATATCGTTATTTTGAAGCAGGAGAGGGGGAAATGAAGAGTGCTGTCGCCGGACTCGAAATTTGCACTTTTCGGATACGTGTGGAGTCTCCTTCTAATTACACCACCAAAGCATGCGGAAAGGAAGGAAAATCGCTTATAAACTTAACAATTATACAGTCATAGACACAGAAGATTGAACTCATCGTAGAAGCATTGGTTGAACAAGTGTTAAATTTGTATAGAATTATATTGTGCAGCACAGTTGTAAAGTAAGAAATGTACGTATATTCAGCATTTCTTTGTATTATTTTGGACCGAACAAAGTATTCTGAGGTACCCTGAAATGTAACTAAGCTTAGAAAATAATTATTTTGCATTTAATAGTGGTTATAAAATATTTATTTCCCGATCATTTTCGTATAAAACGTATGTGCAAAATTTCAGTTATAAGAAATGCAAACAAAAATTAAATATTTCAGAAACCTTATTTCAACATGCTAATAAGCGTTAAATATACTGGAGGAAACGTTTTAGTATTCAGCTCACTTAATAAATTATTTTGTAAGTAATTAATTACTTTAAGAGTAACTCATTTATTAATTACTAATAAACATAAAGGATTACAATTTTTTTTAAATATACCTCTCGAATGAATATTTCATAAACACGTATTGTACGCATATCAAAACTAGCAAACAAATACGTTATTAATTGTAATTAATGAATAAAAATTAACGAAGAAAATCCTTTTATGGTACATGCGCTCTGCTAGTGTTATTATAAGCTGAATTAGTAAGAAAATTATCAATTTACAATTTTAAAATAACAGAAAATTGTAAAGTTCTACTATTCTTCTGTTGTGCAGAATCTTGAGAAATAGTGATTGCACTGAGGAAGGGTGAAAACTGCCCTTTATTAAACAGTTTTACTTATTTACAATGCGTCAACTTGACGCTAACATACTACGCCTCAAATTGGGCGGTAACTGACACAATAGAATCAAACTTAAGAATTTAAGATGTTCACAAATAATAGAATTACTCTACAGGGCTCATATAATCCTGTAGTCTACAAAGCGTAAATGAGTCTAGTGGCAGCAAGATAATAGCGATAAAGCCACGCCAAACCAGCAGTAACTGCTAAACAGAAGTTTGCGTATAAGCACGCACGGCAATTTCCCGGACCCTCTCTTCTCTCCACTGGAATGTTGATATTTAACTTATTCTATAAGGTATATCTCCCACATGCTTAGTGTGCCTTCGTGGTGTAATGGTCAGCACACTCAGCTGGTATTTCAGAGGTCCGTGGTTCGATCCCCATCGGAGACATTGCATATTTTTCATCTCTCTTATTCCAAAAAATTACCTAATGTCTCTACAATTCTTCCACCGGTAGAATTTGCATTTCTTACGCAAGCTACCAAATTTAAATATTCTGGCACGGACAATTAGCGGAATGAAGGCTTATAGGAAAGTAATTTAAAATTAAAATTAACTGGTTATTTAAAACAAATATAAATCCCTACAAAATATTCGGATATTCAAAAATCCGAATTTTCGATTTTCTTTACGAATATTCAGTATGTTCCGATTCATTTCTCAATTTGTGCTATTTATTTAATCGACTCAAGTTAGTTAAAATATTAAACTGATGGCATAAAATTCTGCATTTTGGAATGGAAACATACAAAAAGTACCTTGAGGTATACGAAAAATCTCGCTGAAAGAAACTGAGAACAGAATTATGCTGCATATTATGGAAAAACCCTTCTATGGAAAATAAATTAACGTAATATCATTGCATTGGTTTAATCTATTTTATGTAACTGAGTATTTCTGTGGGTAGAAAAATAGTTAAGAAGAAATAGGCGTAGAAATGGAGCATATGTACTGAGACATCGATTTTTATAAGTTAGGGATTTTCTGAATGTTAAAGCCAATCTATTTTTATTATCAGCTTTTATTAATTCTCATCGACATATTCATTAAAAAACTAACAGTTTGTTTAAAATGTAAGCCCTGTAAGATTTTATCTATTCCTATACTTAAAAACCAATAAAAATCAAAAATGCATTGATAAATTATACAATTAAGCAAACAAAGATGGTAATATATTCGGATAATTGAAGTGCCACATAACGGGATAACTGGAATTTAATTTCAAGTTCTTTTCAGTCCTATTTCAATATATATATATATACATATATATTTTACACATTAAAAAAATCATCTATGAAACCTGAATAAAATTAAACTCCAAGTAAGTTTTCATCTTCATCTGATGAATAAATTAAGCCAAAAAATCCAGACAGAATTTCCTTTTCCATTTATTCTGCGGAAAACTATTTGCATAAGGCAAAGCAGACTTTGCTCAATACACGAGAAATCTGAAACGGAGTTTGTAGACATTGTACGGTCAATATTTTGAGACCTTTTGCAAATAATGGCACTAAGGTTAAACACAATTCAGAAGGCTTTCTTTTGAACTCGGCAAATAGGACGTCTTTTCTCAAAAACGAATAGTATGATGAGAAGAATTGTTTTAATTACGGGCAAACTAATTTGTAAAATGATGGAAGTGCGACACTCGTGTTTTTTATCGGCAGTTTTGTGACTGATACTGAGGTTTGTAATGAGTCTCCGTTAAAAATGACTCAACAGGATATTCGAATAATTGTTCAAATTCAAATTCTTAAGCAAAGTATACCTTACAAATAGTACAAAGTAAAGCAGAGAAAAGTGACAATATGTAAAAAAGCCTTTATTTAAAATAATTATTTCTTGAATTAGTAAAATTCTAATAAACATATCAGAGGTTCTGTTTGACGATTAGCATTCTGTTGCAAACGTGTAGCGTTTATGGATTGCTTTGTTACTTATCATGTTTTTTAATTTAATGTAACTGATCGCTCATTAAGTTAAACTTTGCTTTGCACTTTTAGTTGATAGAATTTGATAGGATGTAATGACTTAATCAAATATTCTTTTGAAATTGGTGTTGGTTTTTTGGTCGGTTTCATTTAGTTTTTAAGGCAAAGCTCACTGGGGATATCTGTCTTAGGGAAGGGATGTCATCGTGGATGATTTCCTAAGAGAAACTGGCTCGTATACACGTTACCATGGATAAAACCACGAAAACGTCCATGCAGCCACTCCGTTCGCCTGGATTTGAACCCAGGTCGGAACTATCAGTGTTGCCGCTTGGCCGCTGGTGGGCAACGTTGGTCTTCTGGAACTAATGTGCTCTACACATGCATTTAGAGAGTAACAGCAATTAACAATGATATACTAATTACGAACATAAATCATCAAAATGCTCTCAAAAATATAGCACACCAGTGAAACTAACTGAAAATAAATACAAAACACACCACATCCTGCAAAACAGTTTTAAGTTAAAATATATACTGGATGTGGATTCAACGGCGAATGATATGTACATAAAATGCAATAATTGACCATATCCTGATTTTAATATATTAAATTGATAGCAACCACACGTTATTATTAATCTCTCATGGTATGATATTAGACATAACTAAATATAATTATGTTTTTAACACCAACGTAAATTACTCACATTTCTTTTGTTTGATCAGATTTAATGGTCATAGAAGTATAAAAATCAATCATATTTTCTCATGAAATGCGATGTTCTCATCTCTACTGCATCATGAGCTCTTCCCATCAACACCCTTATCTCTTTCGCGCAAGTAAAAGCCAAAATCTGTTTCACTCAAACATCTGAAACACCCGTATATGTGCATTTTTGTTGGAATGGAGTTCATTTCCCTCATGCGAAATAGAATGCTACAGTGAACCATAACCTACTTACGTTAAGCGCAAATGTCTCGCTTGGGATCTTCATACGCTTTCACCACTGTGTGCAGTTTCACCTTGGGACAAGATTGGAGCTTCGGGCATCAATAGCTAAACATTGACGCTAAGCAAAAGAGAAGGAAGGTGTGCTAAAAAAACAGAACCACTTTTAGCCGCTTCGAAAGAATGATTGGCGTGTCACTTAACAACTCTTGAAAGTAATGAGCCATGTACTAACGGAATGGGGAAAAGCAACAGGTAAAAAATGATTCAAGAGTTAGCGCTACCTGCCGATGTTTGAATGATCGAACGTTTTGGGTGACTTCAATGAAAAAGAAATTAAAACTAACCTTTAATGCGAAACCTACGCGTGTTTGATAGGTATCATGGTTTGAGCTGACATATCACTCATAACAACATATCGCACTTACGTTATCCCAACTACAGTGGCAAATATAGAGGAATGGCTTGGAGTGCCATAGATGAGTGACCAAAAAGGAAAAGGGGCATTCTTTTTAAAGAATGGGAAAGAAGAGACTTCATATTGTTCCATCTGTCTCCTCTCAGCCGCAAGGTCTGGTACTGCGAAAGGTTACTTACATAAACTAAAGATGCTTACTGAACCCTAATACGTTTGGCTTACAGCTGGTCTTTTCGTGAACTACGCTTTAGACAAATTGCACTCAATGATTGTAAATAAGCGTCATATCGTTCGTACATGCATAATTTCCATAGACATATTGAGTGTCTTCCAATTATTGTGGTGGCCTAAAACACTGTATATATTAAAATTCATGACCTGGGAGAAAGATCTGTACATGTTTCTGAGCAACTACTTAAACAACACTAAAGTTCAAGCCACATAGGACGAAGACGTTTATGTAGCTTTCGTAGGGGCTTCCCACAGGGTTCCTGCCTCGGGCTGTTATCAAGGAATATACATTCTTTTGCAAAACACTCGAAGCACCATGAAGGAAATGGTTGTTTTTGATGAAACTGAATATGTATATAACTCATACAAAGATAATAAAATGATTAAAAAATTAAGGTTATAGTACCTGTTCAGGGTTCACAATCACTCGTCAAGTATTCGAATTAGTAGTTGGTCGAACCGCCCGTGATGGGAATGCATGCTTGAAGTCTTCGAGGCAAGGAGTGGTAGAGGTTCCTAATGTCATCCTGCGACACATCCTGTCAGGTATTCATCAGTTGTCGTTCCAGATCTGTGATATTTTGTGGTGCCCGAATATGGCGGCCTACCATGTCCTAGACATGCTCGATTGGTGAAGCTGTTAAAGATGTACGGAGGATAACTAAAGATGACCTGCTGTCTCCCACACCACCACACCGGGGGCTTATGGCTGTATGCCTTTGTATGCCAAAGGCTGATTGTGACCGCTGGCCCCATCCTCTCGAGACATGAACACGGTGGTCATCTGCTTCAAGAGTGAAGCGCGATTCATCGTTGAACACTACACGATGCCAGTCTGATGGCATCCATGACGGTCAGCAGCGACACCACTTCAGACGACTCCGTCGATGTTGTGGGGTCAAAGGCCTCTGTGAGCATAAACCTGCCTCAGACAAGTGCAGGAGATGATGAACGGTACCACGGAGGTATAGACGTGGCTGTAATGCATTGCATAGTCGACAATGATATCGTTGGGGAGGTTCGGGCCTGGCGAACAATCTCCTATCTTGCCTCGCATTTCTTCTCCATAGCCTTTCAGAGCCGTCATTTCGTCGGCAATTTCTTTGTAAAGACCATTGCTGCCAGCATCTTTGCACAGAAGTGTCTGTACTTTGCAGGTGGCGCCCTATTGCTCGGTATAACCACCCAGCTTCACTCAACCCTTCAATGCGATCACGTTCGAAGCCGTTTAGTTCTCTGCATTGTCTTCCATATCGGCGTAATGTCATACTTAGTTGCTTCTTTACGGAATTACGATGGCAGCAACTAAAAAAAAATTCTGCCTTTCTTACTGGTTTTATGCTTTGCGAATTGCGCAATAGAAATGCTCGCTATGATCGCAATTCCTTTTCATTTGCCTTGAAACGTAAATCATTTGTATGTTCTATCAAGATGTTTTTGCGTTTCCAATTTCGTCACGATCGCGAAAGTCCTTCTTGGTGCTTCTATTTTTTTTAAAAGGAGTGTATTAGTAGATTCAACCGTCGTACGATTTAAGTCATTCAATAAATTCCATAACAGCCACGTGTGGTTATCATGAAAAGGGCTAAGACTATGGTATTAGACTATACTTGCAAAAATAGTCTTCCAATGGGACTTCTTTTTCCAAGTTTCCCTAAACATTAATAGTCTTACACGTTTTGGCAACATACACTAATTCAAGAAGCAAAACAGAACTAAACGACGGATAGGTATGTCTAGTTAAGCAAACATGAACTTATGAAGAGTGCAATAGATCCTTAAGAGCTCCAGTAGCTCAACAAAACACCCTCCTGGTGCTTACCAACCAGCCAGCACTTATGGCATAAACTCAATGTACAGTTTTAAATTAGAACCAAATCTAAGTCTTATTTAGGCAAAGGCGATGCAGAGAATATTTAAATGCACAAGTTGGCTCTAACTGACACCGGCGTAGCTGCACTATTTGCAAGCTTAAAGCACTTTCATACCTTAAAATAACAAAATAATATGTAAAATAAATAAAATGGGATGTATGAACGACATGACTTACTTAGACGCAATTTTTGATGAATTTCATTCAGAATTATTTCCTCGAATTTCATTTAGAATGATGTCCTCGAATTTCATTTAAGGATATAGTTGTCATTCAATTAATTCAGTTCTCACTTAACGAGAAGGCAAAAATACATAAAACGTCAAGATATTTTTACCAAAAGCTGAAAAATATATAAAAAAAAACCACCAAGTACAGTTAAAGGAATAAGAAAAAACCTGCAATTAAAATTAGAGTTAATGCGCAAAAACAAGCAATACTTACAGCGGGCAAGAGTGCAGATTTTTCGGTGCATAAACCTGAAAGCTTACTTTTGGTGACACTCGGCAAAAAGACACTGAAGGTGAAGAAGCTGACTTAATTCACTATTCTGCTAAGTTTCAAATCTAAAGAAAAATTGCGGCTATAGTAAATAAAATCAAGTCTAGCTGAACTTAAAAAACTGTTAGATTGTAGAAAAACGTTTAGATATTTGACAGGTCTACAACTATTGCATGCAGATTCGCTATAGGCATAAAAACTTTAACCAGAAGATAAGAACAACATAATTCAATCATTATTAAAACAAAAGCACATTTTGCCAACACATAAGAATAAAAATAAAGAGCCGAGTAACAAAGTGGGTATATATGTAAAATATATAAAATACGATGTGTTTAATCTACTCGAACTGGGAGCCTCTAATTAACTCTCCGCAATTTCAGGATCTTTCCCCTAGACCAGTACTTTCGAGAACACTCTGGCATGTTATATAACAGCTGATATAAATAGCAAGTACGTGCCATTTCTTAGTCAGACTGCTGCCAGGAAAAACTGCTATTACAATCTCCGCTGCTTTGTTCATCTTTCTCTCCTTTGTTTCAATAAGTTATGACTCAGAAATCTTAGATTCAATAATATTTAATTTGAATCACTCATTGTTATGAAAATTAGAGCTCTTGTTCTAAAAAAATCATCTGCAGTTTACGTACATAAAAATATAAACTTTAAAGTGAAATTATTCTGTATCATCATTTGGAGATGTAAAATATAAAAAAATACGATGGCTTTTCTTTACGTGAACAGGCAACCTCTCATTAACTTTCCGCAATTTCAGGAACTTCCCCCAATACCAGTAACTTCGAGAACGCTCTGACATGTTATATATATAGCAAGTAAGCGATATAAATACTAAGTAGGCGATACGTTTTAGTCAGACTGCTGTCCGCCAACGCTGCTATTAGAACCTCCGCTGCTTTGCTCATCTTTCTCTCCTTTGTTTCAATAAGTTATAAAGCAGAAATCTGTTTCTCAATATTATTTAATTTGAATCACTATTGGATATGTAAATTAGAGCTCTTGGTCTAAATGAAAAAATGATCTGCAGTTTATGAGAATGAAGATATGGAACTTTAAAGTGAAATGGTGTTATTATTCAGTGTCATCATTTGCTACCTTCCACTCAGCCCAAACAAAGCTCGGATTCTGATGTGACCTGAGTACTCAGCTTCATCATTCCTATGTCCGTCTTCTAAAATATCATAT
>KL815035.1:0-33685 GCA_000611955.2 Stegodyphus mimosarum | reverse complement strand
AGGAGGAGGTTGACGGGTTGCAACTCGTCGGCCAAGCATGTCCCACACGTGTTCTACTGGATTGAAGTCCGGTGAGAATGCTGGCCAGTCCATACGAGTCATATGCTCCGACTGAAGGCATTCGCTTACGATGTTTGCACGGTGAGGACGGGCGTTGTCATCCATAAACACAAATTGTGCGCCCATGGCGTCCCGAAACAAACGTACATGTTGTTCCAAAATGACGTCCCGATAGATTTGGCTTGTCATGGTTCCAATTTGAACATGCAGGTCAGTTCTGGAACCCATAATAATTCCACCTCAAACAAGCACTCCTGCACTACCTTAAAGGTGTCGTTCAATGATGTTTTTTTGGTGGTAACGGGTACCTGGAGCTCTCCATATGAAAGTCCGGCGAGAATCAGACTGCAAGCTAAACCTGGACTTGTCGGAAAACATCACACAAGCTTACTGTTGCGGTGTCCACAATGCATGCTTTCTAATCCAGGCTAACAGCAGGCGACAGTGAGTTGCAGTAAGTGGAACGCATCTAACAGGTCTACGAGCATATAGACCAATCTGCCCTAAGCTTCTTTACACGGTCTGCCTCGAAATTGTCGTACCAGTGGCTGAAAGAGCTGACGAGACAGGTCTGAGACTGTGCTCCGACTTTTCTTTTAACAGTAACTGCCAAATACTGGTCCTCATTCGGCGTTGTAACTATGCTGTAACGTCTACTCACATTACCATCATCTTAGAATCGTTGCCAAAGCCTAGAGATGACACTCTGGGCAATTCCAAGTTCGTCTGATACTTCCAGTTGGGTACTCCCACATTCCAGACGGCCGATAATTCTACCACGTAAAAAATCATCCAAATGCGTCCTTTGTGTCATAACTATTCGGTTGTTGCACTGAAATGCTTATAAAGCGCCTGCAAATAATTTTACTTCTTTGCATGTATTCCTTATATATCACTCTCTTACTCTCTCGTCATTGTGATGTGCCATCGGTGTCATCTGTTTACTTCCTGAAATTTGCATATGATTCTTGAAGGTGTGTGTAGTGATTTTCATGTGATATATTTATTTTAGAGTTCGATTTCCGCGTGACTCCGAATTATCCTTAATTTATGGACATGAGTGTAATAAATAAAACTTTTTATGGGAACAAAAATTTTAGAAGATTGATTGTCGAAATAACATATGAACAGCGAAATATCTTTGCAAAGAAGCATACATATTTATTCCTTTCATAATATCTAGAAATGAGGTACAGATTCCTGCAAACTGTATGCATCCTATGTGCATGATTGAGTGTCCATGAAAGAAGTTTCCCTCTGTATACGCAGTTTAAAATGTTTTGATCTTTTTCTTATAAATGTATAGTTAAAAAATAACATAATATAAAATCTGAAAGCCTTCAGATTTTACATTACGCCCAAACGGACGTTTTTTAACCTTTTGTGTGCTACCTTTATTTATTAAACATCATGTTCTTCGCACTTAAACCATCAAATTCAATTCAATGGCAATATCGCATGAGCATATCTTTAGAATTTTCGATACACAGTTTCGCGCGCTGGAGATATTTTTTCCCGTACAGTATTGCCATTGCTCGCTTTGAAATCGTTGAGTTTCTTAATCAAAAGTTCATTAAAGTGTTACAAAATATGAAATCAATGATGAAACAAATTTCAAATTCCAAATTCGGGCTTCCAGATGCCCATATTTAGTGGAAGATTACATTATTCAAAATTGGATGGCTCTAGGTACCGTTGTTTTATCACAATGCGAGCAACATTTATACATTTACACAGATTTTTCATTATTTAATTTCTTTAAATATTACACAGCGCTCTAATATTTGGTGACAACAATTTGAAAAGTGAATCGACGTTTATAGTGTACCAACGCAAAATGTCAAAACGAAATTAAAAGCCCTTCTAAGCTAAAAATTTAGAACATCAGATTTGCGAAAGGTAAGTTTAAATTATAGAATGAAAGAGGTGAAACTTGAGCATTAATAATGTGCTTTTAATGACCTTTTGAATACTGAAGCTGTAGTTAATTTTAATAATTATATGTTAATTCGTATAAAAATGATTGACCCTGAATTACTTATCATTTCTTACAAAATACGTATTAATGCATCTCATTAAGTTTCTGTTTCGTTAATACGCGTTAAAATAAATGATAGTTTGCTCAAGGGAACAAGACATGTCTTTAAAGTGGGAAGAATTAAAAGAAGTTTTTTCTTTTCCTTATCTATTAAATAAACAACATTACAAAAGCGCTAAATAGAGCTGAAAAGGCAAATGTTTGAATAGAATGTAGAATAGCAACAGATTGAAAATATTATGGGAAAAACATCACTAATACTCATTGAGTTATTACTAAACTACGATTTATTTGCATAAATTAAAAGGTATTAGAAAAAGAAAAGAAGATTTGTCACAACACTACGCGTCTGCGTTAGTCATCGTCGCTTTTACGCGTGTGTGCCCTGATCTAAATCGAGCATTAACCGCGGACCTCTCGTATACGCGCCGAGCGTGCTGACCACTACACCACGAAGGCTTGCGAAGAAAGCGGGAGAAATGCCTTACATAATTATTATGCCTTTTAAAGGGTGACTGAGGATTAGAGGACCTAATCGCCAAATCCTGGTGGTGGAGAATCATCATCTACCAGCTTTTTTAGTTCGGGCGCCACTGTAGAGACATTAGGATTTTTGGAAGCAGGGGAGATGTGAAAATCAGCAATGCCCTCGCCGGGACTGGAACCACGGACCTGTAGAATACTCGCTGAGCGTGCTGACCACTAAATTTTGTAGTAACCTTATAATTTTATCTATATACATCTACATTTTTAGATTTAGTTCAGCATTGGTATGGCAGTGAGAAAATGAGCGCAATATAAAGTGTTGAAATTCTTCAGGACCAATAAACATGCTTCTACTAACTCAAATATTCTTGTAGATTTAATTAGAACTTAAAATTTTCCAAACCACTGAGTTATTTATTTTAATTCCCAGAGATTTTAATTTTACTTTGGTGAAGGTAGATACGTGATTGATTACTACGTAGAATACGTTCATGAAAGAGCTTTCATTGGAAATGTATTAGGAAAACAGATTCAGATTTTAATTACGCACAGGTAATTCACAAATCTGCCATACAGTCAAATGAATCCAATAGAAATCAAATTAGAGGCGAAATTACAAGAGTTCAGAGCATTTACATCCTCATTTGTTTTGCTCTTTATTAAGGAAATTAACTTCAAGCTTTGTTGCCCACCTGTGTGTACAGTAAAGTGACATTATTCTCCTATTGCTTGGCACTTCGTGATTAGAAGTATTTTAAACTAAATGGTGCTCCCTAAGCGAAATTCCTAATTTTTATACAGCCATGAAATTTTCATGTAGGGATATTTTCAGCTTTTAGCTTCAAATACTTTTTTTTTCTTTTTGAGATAATAGTCTTACAAAATAATATTGTTTATCTTCAAAATTTAACATCGCTACCATTAACCGTCAATATGGATTGCAGATGATTATTAGATAAATTATTAAGTTAATAAATAATTTTACGATATTAATCTTTAATTGGAGAAAACTGTCAATATTCATTACCGAATGGAATAATATTAAATAACAGGCATACTTTTTTTAATACATTAAATACAAGTGAAGTGATATTTAATTGAGAAGAGTTAGTTAAAAAAAATTTGCTAAAATTACTGAATTTCCTGCTATGAACAGAGATTATTAATTAAGCCAAACAAACCATAAGTGCAATAAAGTGTTAGACAGTCCAAGCACAAAACGTATTCGCTGATAAGTAACGAAAAATCTTAATTTCTTTGAAAATAATGCAATAATAGCTACAAATAAACTGTTACAAAAATTCTTATTATGTTGCAAATAATCTACCAAAAAATCATACACTTATTGGATAACTAGCAAAAATTTTAATTTCTTCGAAAATAATGTAACATTGGCTACAAATAAATTGTTACATAAATTCTTACTTTGTTACAAATAAGGTACCAAGAAGGCATATGTTTACCAAAAATTCATATGAACTGTACCCAGTGGGAGCAATATGTGCTCTTTTATTTAGAATACTCTTACTTTACTTTCTCTCTTCTTCGTTTTAGCATGTGGGAGTGAAAGAAGGGGAAAAATTGTTCCCCTAAACGTGCAAGAAAATCGATCGTATTCCTTCTTCTCTTTTCGAATAACCCTTGGGTCCTCAGCCGGACACTGGTCAATTTCCCCGCCTTTCTTATCAATTTATTTACTAGTCTCTCGGGTCTACCCTCCAGGACTTTAACGCAATGACCCCTGGGTAATCAGCCATTTCTGTCCAGGCTAACTTCCGCTGGACAGACTTAAGATGCCCATTGCTGCCAATAAGGACCTAAACCTATCAAGATCGGACCAATCGCAAAGCTCAGACTTGAAGTTGCCCTCATGGTGCTGTCGATTTTTAACCAACAGGCATTCACCGATGCAGATGAAGATAGAGAACAAATATTCTTTTTTGTTCCTCTGAAAGAAATCAGAAATAGAATAAATTTTTTGTACCTGCATCCTGCAAAGAAGTAAAAATTCAAGCTCTTTACTTGGTTTTCAAACTATATATTTTTCTTTTTAATTTATGCTGCACGATAAATGCTGAAAAGTATTTTCTGAGTAAATCTTCTGAAATGTAAGAATTTCTGACTAAGAGAATATTTGACGAAAAAATTATTTCATTCTGAATACTAAAGCTGAAATACCAAATTCTTTTAACTCTTTAGTTCAATTATATGGTTTTTAACTTTAACACAAAATCCGTTTACAATCTTTGTATCGATTGTAAACGGACTTCTGATTATGCTGTTTGCATATGAAGCATGACTTCTATCACTGGCCTATCAACGCAATCATCGTTTTTCGATTAATTTACATTTTTTAATCAATAAATTGTTCTTTTTCAATGAGGGTAATATAATGGGAAATACTCTAGGAATAACCTTTTTTTTTTCAAAATTCGAGAGTTAAACTAAACAGCGACACTGCATACTTAAACTTGAACAGAAATATTTTCCGGTCAATACATGTACTTGAACTGAAACTTTTCCATGCGAATATGTTACTGAATCATACCAAAAGTTTCCATTTCTGAAAAAAATGGCATGTCAAATAAACTGATTAAGAGTTTCACGACTTCGGTTTACTTGCACTCAATTTCCAACTGTATTTAATACCACTATATTGCAAAACCCAAATAAACTCAGCAGCACTATTGATTTTTATCACATTTCAAGCATCAGAGTTTTCACTATTTTAATTCTTCAATCTGTCTTTTAGGATTTAAATTTTAATGATCTCCCTTTCAATTCTGGAGAGGAATTAAACTGAGTTAAATACTGCCAAAGTTATGTTACAAAATTCTATGGCGAAGTAATTTACATATCACAAAATATATTTTCAAAAGTTTATTGTATTTTGCTTTCTTTTTGGTTGCGGAAATATGTATTCTCAATTTTAAACATGCGTTGAAATATCATTAGAATCGATGATTTTAATTGCAATGCTCTTTAACGAAGGGTTTTTATGCATTTCACTTTATTAATATCTCTTTTCTTTTTCAATTCAGTGTATAGTGCTTGTGACCTATGCATTATAATTTCTAACTTCACATAACAGCTCTTATACAGAATAAGTTTTATTGCTGAAAAAGAGAAATTCTTTCCACTCAATCCTTTGATGCGTTGAGTTTCTTCTCATTGAAATTATAGCCAAATAAAAGATTAAAATTCTTCACGCATTAAACGCATATTTAATGATTAATAAATGATTAATGACTAATATAAACTAGAGATGTGCTGTTCTTATCCAAACAACCAATTAACTTTACAGAGCGAATGAATGCTGATTCCTCAAAAAAGAGCAGTGGTTCTTTTAAATTTTACCTGCTAAGAGCTCTTGTTGGAAGCTTACCAGGAAAGTTCGGTTCCCATTTTAGGGAGGGGGGAAGAATATATATCCTCCATGTTTGAAATGAGTTTAATTTTCACCATTTCCCAACTTTTTAAAAATATTTTTATTCTAGAATTTCCTTGTTGTTAAGTTCATGTAGAAAGGAGGTTTTAGAGAATCCGAAAACTGCAGTTGAAAGGAAACAGTTCAGGAAGCTCACGGTTCCATTGAATCGATTCCTTCGATTTCACAGTTTGTTCGTTTCTTTTCCTTCTTCCCGCCATCCTCGCTAACGGTTCCCGATCCCATTCCTTTGTTCGTTTCTTTCCGCTCTTCGCTGACAGTTCTTGATTCACTACCAGTTCCCGAACGTTTTCATCAAGGTTATTGTTAGTAAGCTCTAAACCGATAAAATATAACTGATTCAGTCCAGGGAGCGAAGGTTCTTATCTGATCTTATAAATGAGCGGTTTTGTCCACCTCTAATACAAAAGTGATTATCATACATTTTACATTTTACACCGGAGAACAATGGCACCATTACCTGGTGAACTCGAGGTTCACCTCACATGGGATATACCCTTGTCTCCAGAAGCTCCGCCACAGCAGGGAGGGGTGGCAGACCATACGTCATTTATTTTAAACAAAAGAAAAAGTTTACATCAGCTGCAATGCCAGCATAGTACAGAGATTTTGACCTAGTATAATATTTACATGGTACAATTGATAAAACACTACACAATAAGATCATGCTATTCAATACGTACTAAATAATATGGAACAATGATATATTAAATAAAAACATAAATAAATATATAAACAAAATATGGGAAATTAAAAAGATCATCATACAGTTTGTATGCCAAAACTAAGAAGTTATAAGACAAAATTTTATGCGGTATTTTTGAAATATATTACATTAGTACGTAAGACTAAAGGCTGATATAGAAATTTCAACATTACTTATGTTATATTAAGAGGAATATATTGAGTTTTTAAAAACCTTTAATAGAAATTTGATATATTATTATCATGCCCATTTTTGCACTCTAAGATCTTATAGAGGAAGTATAAAACAGGGTATTTTCTTTGACTTAACTATATCTGATTCGATGACACGGAGACATCGCAGACTTCTTCAACATGGCATGCAGACATCGAATATCTTTCCATGCATTAATGATACTATGAATTTGTGGAGAACATTAAGTCACTTGAATCGTCTGATTGTAACTCAGCAGCTTCCAGTACATCAAGCATTTTCTAGCACTGTTACTAGTCTAAATGAATGTACCTAAGTACATTTCATAACAGCTAAATGCTTCTGCTTCGGAAACTCACTTAGCATCTTAATGTTCTTGTATTTTCCTTATTTGCTAATTCTGTATGTTAATAAACGCGAAAGTACAAAGGAAAGAATGACACGTCAAATAAAATGAGGGGGGAGTAAGAAAAACAACGCTGATTGGCATAGATTTTATTTTAGCAGAAGCCTTTTTAGCGATTCAACTCTGCCTCCTTTTTGAACTATAACTAAGTAAAAGACAAGTACCATAAGTAGACAGAGAGGCTGACTAATTTTCTAGGGCCCTCCAGCAAAAGGAAAAGCCTCGAAAATTCACAGTTTTTCAGTTTTAAATTTGTTAATAGTTTCCATTTTATTTATGAAATCCATTCTCATTTTGGAAGCAGACAGCCCTGGTGGGCTTGGCCATATTCAAATAACCTAACTTAAGGTCTTTATTTATAGAGAATGTCTCATCAAGACTGCCCAAACTCTGCACAACCAGTGTCTTCCAGATTTCTTGATAAATGCTAAAGAAAAGTATGACGTCATATCTGGTGCAAGAGAAAAAATTTATTGGAAAAATGATCATCCATATTTGTCTATGCTTACATACCAGATCCACCGCGCATATCGAGGCATGCATGTGCGCTCCGTGGAATGACGTCAAGCCTGCGTTTGAATCATATTTAAGAGGTTGGATTTAGTAGCTACAGATATATTTAGCATGATGATAATACATTATCACCATGCGAATCAAGAACGTTCGTAAATACTGCGCCATACACTTTACCTTCGGTTAGTGAATAGGTAATGCATTACTAACTGCTGCGGAGTATGCCCGTCGCTATCCATTACGCCGTCCTTCCGATGATAAAGTCATCTGCAGTTGGACAACAGTCTGAAAAATAATGGAAGTGTCCATACGGCACACAATCTCCACGATGTTGATGGAAGGACGCGCGACGAGTTTACGCCAGTACAAGAAGATGCAGTACTTCAGCGGGTGGAAGGAACTCCCAAACTGAACACATGCGAACTAGCCAGGGAGCTGAATGCCAGTAGCAGTACTGTGCACAGGCTATTACGCTCGTAGGAGCTATATCCATTTCGCTACACAACCGTGAAATTTATATATCCAGATAACTTTCAGCGACGCATTAACTTTTGTGATTGGCTATTGCAACATGAAGTCAATAATGTTTTCATTGCACATATCTTGAGGACGGATGACTCGTGCTTAATACGTAATGGGGTTTTCTACAGTCACAAAAGCCATGTTCTTGAGTCCAGTCCTCATGAAATCCGCCTACAGAGGTATCAGGTCCGCTGATCTATATGTAAATGTGTGGACCAGCATAATAGGCAGTCGCATAATTGGACCCTATCTGCTGCCTGAACGGCTCAAGAGACATTCATACCTGGCATTTTTCAGTGATGTATTAGCCGATTTCCTAAATAACATACTCTGAGTCGCAGTACATAACATATGTTTCCAGCATAATTGAGCTCTGGCGCATTTCAGCGCTCCTGTACATGACCGGCTGGATATGGAATACCCCAGGCTGCTGGATAGGACATGGGGATCCAATATTATGGCCTTCACGTTCACCAGATCTGATACCTATGATTTCTTCCTATGGAGCCATCTGAAGGAATTCGTAATCTAGAATTGGCTATCGAGACCTAGTTACTACAGAAAGTAATTTAGTTGCTTGTCTTCACGCTGCATGTACTTTGGTGGACATCGCGCTGCTGTAACATATGCAATTAGTCATTCCACGGCGAACGCAAGCATGCCTCGATATGTGCGGTGGACATTTTCAACATCTTCATATGTAAACATATACAAATGCTCATGTTTGCAGTAAAGCTTTTTTTCTTGCATCGAATATGACGCCATACTTTTGTTTCGCCTTTATTTGGAAAACTATGGGTCATACAGGTACAGTTCTTTTGAAATTTTTTATATGAATAATATTTATTTGACCAATATCTTTGTACGAGTAAAACTGTTTCCTTACTTAGGCAACTTTCAGATGCGTTAACCTGATACCAGATGAGGCCATATCCTTTTTCTTACATGGAGCCATAAATTCTTAATAGAAGGACCATAAATCCTTTATATTTATTTATTATATATTTAAGAGATGAAATTAATGGCAAAGGATTATTATTGCTTGACGAAGCAGATTGTAGCATAGTCTTCCGTCATGTATTGAGGTTTGCTCTAAAGCCTATCTAACACAAGTTAGATTACTTGAATATGACAAAACATACGAATGCTAAGAAAAGGAATGCCTTCGGAGGGGTTTCTAAGGGAAACTGTATCGGATTCATGTTACCTATGCGAATACCCACTAAAACAAGCCATGCACCAACCCGTAGCATGAGTTCGAAATCAGGCCAGTTTTTCACTATTCAGGGGTCTTAACCAGTTGGCTACTAGTGGGAGTCATTCTAAAAATGAATTTTTCTTAGTTTTGTAAAGCAAAATAGAATGCTTCCTTAGATGTTTTTGGCTTACTGAGGAAAGAAAATCGTTGCTAAAATTTTCGCTCTACGTAATAATGTTGTAGAGTCATTAGATTTTTTGATGCTGGAGACGTGAAAAATGTGCAGTGCCCTTGCCAGGACTCGAACCTGGACCTCTCGAATACGCGCCGAGTGTGCTACTGATACACCAAGAGGGCATACTGGAAGGGGGAAGAAACTACCTTAAGGTATTTCGAAGAAATCGTGCCCTAAAGCATATTCGAAGTTTTAATTTTTGTCCTTCTGGGAACAGATGAATGCGCCTTTTTTCGTTAATTATTCGATGGTTTAATAGCGATCTATCATTACTGGTACTAATGATTTAAATACGACACGTGAAAAGACACATCTTCGGTTTTCTGGAAATCTCATTTTCCGTCTTAAAGATTTCGACCAATATTCAGTGGAAGATTCATTATTTATTTTGTAGAGACATTAGGACTTTATAGAAGCAGAAAAGGTGAAAAATGTGTAATGCCCTCACCGGGGCTCGAACCTGGACCTCTCGAGTACGCGCCGAGTGTGCTAATCATTTTACCACGAAAGCATGCAAAAAAGCGACTGGGGATTAGGGGACCCAATCTCCAAATCCCGGTGGTGAAGAATCCTCATCCACCACCTTTTAGTTCGGGTGCCACTGTAGAGACTTTATGATTTTTTTTAAGCAGAAGAGGTGAAAACGTGCAATGCCGTCCCTGAGACTCGAGTCTGGACCCCTCGAAAACGCACCGAGTGTGCTAACCGTTATGCCATGAAGGCGTGCAGAAAGGAGGGAGAAAATACCTTATAACTTAAAATAAATTCCTCTTTTTTATTACAATTTTTAAATAAAATTTGCTATTTTGAAGTTGTTCTTCGCTTATTTTACGAATCATTGTTCCATGAGAACCTAATAAAAAGTTAAGATTGCTTTATTTCATCGTTGTTTCTGAAATACATATCGATCTGAAAGTAATTATTTAATTCATCTATTTTGAGAGCTTAGCAGCGCTATTTTTTTCTTGAAACAAAGCTAAAATCATATAACTATTAGAGTACTGTCGCATCAAAAGCAACTGCTTTTTCCATGCTCAAATAAAAATGTTGTGGGCGCTGGAAATAAAATTACATGGATTTTCACATCTACTTTGTAATCCATTATTTTCTACTGCTTCTTGATTACAGATGTCTTTTTGGTTTCCTGTTTAACATTTCATTTTTATTCACCATTCCATTTGATAGTAGCAAGGAATGGACAGTTCGATCACTGATTAAAAGCTCTTTCAAAATACGATTTCATGTTTCTGGTTTATGTTTTACTGAGACTAAATGAAAACTGATTTCTGTTGCATTACAAATGAACGCATTGAAACACAAGTAAAAACTGGCATTTATTTACCTAGTAATTTTAATTTAAGTGATCATGTGTATGCCGCGAAAACAGTAAGGAGAACTTTAAAAAAATATTTTATATGTATAGGACAGTTTTTATTTTCTAATTTATTACGTGCACATTGGAAAGGTCCGTTAATACCATTTTTTCTCGAATTCTGATCAGCAGTGTTTCAGCACCGAAAATTTTGAAATAAGTAAACTTATAAAATTAATAATAACGTGTTAGTAATATATCTTGTAACTCTCTGGAGTTTTCCAGAGTAATTGCTTTGCTGATTACACATATCTTCTTTTTTTTAAAGAAAAGTCTGAACTTAAAGAAAAGGAATGTTTCGAGTTATAGAACAACACGCGATAAAGAATTTTCGTTATCTAACAACATGATACTTCCAGCATAAAAGCAAATATTCTTCATAACTTGATTTCAACTGTGGTAAAAATTTTCTAAACGTAAGAAGCCCATCTGTTGTACTGTGGGATCCAAAAGCAACCCATATCAAAATTTCAAAAATCATGGAAATTCCAAAATTGATATTAACGCCAAAATTGTTTCAATGGATGACATCCCTGTACCAAGGAATCCGAGGAATATAATCAAAAATTCGTGTTTTATTATCAAAGGCGTCCCACGCTTTTATTATTAGTGGTAAAAATTTTGAATGAATTTGTAAACAGCATAGTTTAATCTTCTTTTTCCACTAAACTGTGGGATAAATTATTTCTCAGTTTTCAGTTAATTAATTATTATACTCAATCTAAATAAAGGCTTATGAAATAAGATATGAACATCTTTTTTGATTGTCTTTTATTACGATTAAATATTACTTCGCAACTCGTAAATTTGATTGCAGTGTCATCTTTCTCATACTCTTTAATGGTGATTGGAAAAATGTTTCCTGACTTTGTCCTTTTTGTCCGAACTCAGAAGAGATGTTGGGCTCCTTCATTTCTTACGGAATGTTTCCAGTTCCTCGAAATCAAGTTACCAATTGGAGCATTAATGTCTTGTTCGTTCACGACCGTTTAGTAAGATCTTTTTAAACGCTCCAACAACTTTTCAGTAGGAATGGTTTGAAAAGTAATACTCAATCATAAAAGTTAACTCTCCTTTGAAATATTTCACCAAACAAATGGTTTTTAATGCTAACAGCATAAATCGTAATTGAAATTTCCAAGCGATATACTACCTGCAACAGTATAGTTTGTAGGGTTTCCCTTAGTTCAATTAACTAACTATTCAAATTTTTGTTATCTTTTTGAACTCCTCAACCTCCCTTCGCATTTCCTCGCCAGGATGCAAATTTAAAGTTAAGTGAAGTGAGTATTTAAACGGGTGAATCTTGGAGTTTATTCAGAGCGCGTTTTCGCTAGTCGGCGGACGAGTCTGTCCTTGCTGATACGTCTTTTTGACCATTTAAATAATTATCGCGCCGGGTAGGTTGTCGAGTCAACCTACTTAGCTTTAACTTAAAGTTTTAGTCCAGCACTAGTCTTTAGCTTCGAATTTACTGTGCAATGATTCTTAAGTTCCACCGCAAGTTTTCGGTGTTATTGTGAGCACGAAGTACGTACCTTTTTCTGTTCATAGTTTGAATAATAACAAAGGGTTATTTTTACCCTTCTTCTGTATTGGTTTCCTTTATGCCTGTGCGAGAAGTCGCCAGGTTCCTTAGTAGGATCTAGTAGAGTTTATGTGGCCAAAGAGAATGTGATCCTACAAGGTAGATCGTCCATTGAAACAATTTGCTTTTAATATTCACTTGTAATTTTCACAATTTTTGAAAGCTGGATATGCGCAAATTTTGGATCGCCTTGAGTTACTTATTTCAATTAAAAGAAAAAGAAATAAAACGACAGAATTTAAAATATTTTTATTGACAATACCATTTTGAAAACAAGGTTATTGTTCTAAGAAATAAGAATAAGACATTTAATTTAAAGGTGGCAAACAACTAACGTTGGCATATGTATTTTTCTGCAAAAAATTGTTTGGTGCGTGTTGTTCTATAACTGGAAAGATCCAGGAAAAGTATTAAGCATGGAAATGTACACTAATGAAAATGACTTAATTTTTATTCTGATAGAAGAAAATTTTCTAATGAAGAAGTGTTTTTCTGTAAACGCTATCGATATTTAAATATGCAATGTAGAGCAAATTAAATTAGCTGAAATTTAAACAGTGATTTACTGCCAAGTATATACATATAAATACTACATATAAATATTTTTACATTTTATTCATTTACATGGCATATTGATAACAATATGGAATATTATATATAAATGTAATGAAAATTTAATTTCCCTTATTCCCCATATTTATGTTCCAAGATGTTGACATTTTAAACATATGACACCATTTGACACATACAAGTGACATTTAATACTTATGATGTCATATATGATGGCATTTTGTTTTACTTAAACTATTTTATGATCCCTGCATTACTGAAATAATTAAAATATCATTAAAGATTGATACCTAAAATATCTTTTAATAAAATGGTGTAGTAAAATATAAAAAAAAATATTACTTAATTAAATTCGTTTAATTAGGTCAGAAAATTAACTTATTACCCTTATTCTTTGACCTTATGGCATGTAATTTTTATCTATTAACCAAAATCAATTTAACGTTAATCCGTAACATTTTTTACATGAATATTTTTTATTCGTTTTGAAATATCCTCAAAAGATAAAAAATATAATTTATAAATAAAATAAAAAAATCTTTCAACTATATGAAAGTCTGAAAAAGGTCTGTCAGTAACAGAGGAAAGGGTGTTTCTTCTCTTGTTTTTAAAATGGCCTCTTTGAAATTTTTAACTGAAATTAAAAATTAATTGAAAACATTATGTTACAAAATCTGTATAAAAAGATTTAATTACGAACTCTACAGGATATATAAGGGGAGTGATGTTTCACAGTACACTAAAATCAACAGGATGAAATTTGCTGATGCATTATAAGAATGCGCATATGAAAATTAGTAACTGCTCAATTTTTATCGTTATACCAACAGGAATTAGAATTCTTGGAAAAGTCGGATTGGGCTAACTTAGACTATGTCTAAGATGATTTTTAGCTCATAAATGCTCAAGCGAAGAACATAATTCGCAAATGGTTCTGGCGTAGGCCCTCGTCCTTGTTTATGATGTCGCTCCATAATGCTGATATTAAAAACACACAAAGCAAAATTCCATTAGCCTGCTCTTTTATAAAATTTACAAATGATTCTGTATTTCGGGGACTGATTTAATTAATCAAGAAATTAAAAGTTATTATTTGCGCTTTAATGTTCTAGCATTTACAAGTCAACTTATTACTAATACGGTTGGTATGAGGAGAAAAGCTAATGAATGCGCCAACTATTTGTTTAGAAATTGAATGTATAATAAAAATGTCCGCTCTATGAATGTCCGGTACTTATGACAGCCAACACAAGCATAGCAAAATAAATAGAGGGTAAAAGTTTTGTGATATGCACATGTAACCCAAAGCGACCAAAATATGATACCTTATGTTTCCAGAAGGATCTGACTAATAAAGAGTATGTCCTCCCCACACAACTGTACGTAATTCACAAGGGGCCTCATATTGTCCATGAGGTTGCTGATCATAGCATGGGGCAACAAATCACATTCTTCTTAAAGCACCTTTGATTTAAAAAGAATGGGATTTGTAACTCCTGAAAATCGTGGAAGAGTGTTGACGTCGTGCAGTGACATTTCCTAGATCAATCTCAAATATGACGTGTAGGACTTCTTTTCGGTGACCACACTAAAAAGCAAATACCTTCTTCCTCCAGAAATCTTCGACTATTGAGTTCTGTGTAGTGAGATCCGTTGAGTTCTTCAATATCGTGCTTAAAAATAAAGTCTTCTACAAATATTCCTCGAAAAAGTCTCACATAAAGATTATAAACCTCATTTCTGTAACTCTTTGCTTCAGTGTCATCAAAGGAATGTAGAAGTGTGCGGTCTTCCTTCATGACATCACTCCGCATCCACCGAAGTGCTCGATTTTCCTTGAGGACGTTAGCAACCTCAGGCTTCCTCCAGATGAAGATTTCTAGATTTCCGGAGTTTATGTGTCACTGAATATCAACTCATTACTGAAAAGGATAAGGCCTAGTCTTTATATGTCCAAAAATGGTGTGCCTGGCTTCATAAAAGACGTCTCTCTTCTGTGAGAACACATACTACTGATTTCGTAGCGTAAGCATCTTACTCTGCTACACAGTTTTCCCAGAAATTGTTGTTTCAGACGCCCCAACGATATTTTGAGAGAATTCTTAGGCCCCAATGCCTTCAGACGACCTTCAGATTAAAGTTTGGAATTGTTGGCATAACCTGAATAGCATCATTTCAGATATTCCTAACCTTCGAACTTTATCTCCATCTCTAATCTATATTCATCGTCTAAACAAATGTAGGAAGTTATGTTTACTGAAATCATGCTGTCCAAGAATCTCAATCTTATTGCAAGAAACTTAATCTTATGTACAAATTTCACATCAGCAAAGATCGCTTTACCCCCTTTTTTAAAAAAGCGCATCCTTTTACCTTTTAACAACCATAAGATGGTTACATAACTCTTAGCCTTTATTTAAGCTTTAAGCTCTTAGTGTTGGTTATTTTCTAAGTATTGGAAAAAATGTGTTCGTAACTTTTTATTTTGGAAACCAGTACGTTTAAAATAAAAGACAAATTAGACAAATAAATTCTAGGCAAATTTCATTCCACCTTATCAATGCTGATTTCCAGTCTCGCTTAAATTTTGTTCTGACAGATTTTCCTGATACCTATTTTATTAAGAAAAGTTTTATCTAACATTCATATAGTATTTTTATTAGCATATTCTACGTGTTTAATTGCAGTTTTGAAAATCAAATATAGAAAATATAGAAATGAAAGAATCATAACTTTAAAATGTTCAACGAAAAAAACGATCACGGGAATAAAGTTGAAAATAATTCAAATACGGAAAACATTAATAGCAGATTCACATTCAGTAAAAAAAATTAATCTAAGACGAAAAGTACTATGGATAATTTATAGCATTATGAATTAATTACCCTAGAGTAGATTATTAAAAATAAATAAAAAATATTTTAAAGAATTTCTTTAATAAGCGATGGAAAAGTACTCTGTAACATTGAAAGAAATCATTTGCATTTTAAATTCAATATATTATTAATTTTGAATAAAATTATATGAATTTATTAGAAAATTTTGAATTATAGAAAGTCACATTGAAGGGAAAAAATAAAATTTATCGGGTAAAATTGCGCTGAAGTAATTAAATAAAACATGTACAAATTCTAAAAGAAGTAATTTGAAACTTTGTGAAAGGAACATGAAAAAAATCTTTTGCATTGCATAACCGAAGTCTTCTTATGAAAAATCAGTATTGCGATTAGATATTTCTGTTAAAAAAGCTCATGCAAATATTTTAATTTTGCATTAAATGAAAATAACCGATAAATAAATCGTTTTAGAAAGTAAACGCTACATTGGATATAAACTCATTTACATAAAATTAAGAAGCGATGAAATTTAACGAAAAAATTTAGGTGGAAATAGAAAACAGAAAAAAGCAACATAGGCCTAATTTTGATTAAAAAATGATAAACAAATAAAGAACAGCTAAAGTTAAACTGCAAAGAATTATTTTGAATAAATTACATTTACAATGAAACATATTACACTAAAAATGTTTAAGAGAAAATAATCTACATTTGAAATGAAAAAAACAAAAAAAAAAGTATTTAAAATCATTAAATAGTAATAAACTGACGAAAAAAAATTGCCATCTGAAACGAAAATTAAATTGAAAAAGTCACTTTTAGCAAAGTTAATGCTAAAAATATTTGCTGAGAAATTTTCGAATCGGCCAAGAGATTAGAAAAAAATATATTAAAAGAATGTGTTTAAAAAAGCGAGCTGATGCTCGAACAAATATTCCTTTTCAAAAGAAACCAATGCTTAATTCTAAAGCAATTAAGTTTCGAAGCACTCAACTAATAATCTAAAATATGTGATAATTAAAAAAATGTGATCGAATTGAATTTAATGTGATTTCTTTTATTTTAAGTTTCGCCATGGTATTCAAATGCCTTTTTCTGTGTGTCAGAAAATAATCAAGCTTACTTCATTTGCTCTAATATTTCAAACCACTATTTTTATTTCGTATAAAATGAAGCCGATTTCAAGAAATAATTTTCGGAAAAAAAAAAAGCACGTACCTTGGACAATCAAAGATATTAACATCTAACTCAAATTCGCTTAGCTACGCAATGCGGAAATTTTCTGGAGAGTACGAGAAACTCGAAAACATTTATATGTATTGCCAACTCTCTGAATTTTTAGGGTATCTGACCTGCAATGAAAGAAGAAGAAAATAAAGACATTCAGTAGCTACATTCAGTAATTTCGATAACAAAAGGTTTATATTCTCATAGAACTCAAGCCTTTTATCCAAGTTAATACAAATGATGAATATAAAGAAATTAGGTACTAAAATGTTTCTAAGATTTGGGGTTTCATAATGTTTCACGGGAACATTTTTAATTTACTTCACCTTAAAATGAATTTTTTTACAACGTTACCTATCCATGCTTTACGACTTTTCGGCAGTTTATGTTCTAATGTACGTAAAAATTTTAAACAGAATTCAGTGCTCGAAAACTATTTAGCTGTTTTATATGGCTGTGGAATGTTTTGCTTTCTCATTGAAATACGTACACTAAATTTTGAAATGTTATGATGTTTTCTGCATTTTAAAATATTTTCTGTCTCCTAGAGAGGAGATAGTTTTAGACAGAGATTACATGTACAAAAACATGTACGCATTGTGTAAATTGAACTTTATTTCATTTCTTTATGCTATGTCGCAAGCTCAAGGAAGTTATTCTTAATTTAGACTCATAATTTGAATAAATAAAATTCACATTGGCTTTCTTTCACACCTCTGTATTGATTAACCACCTTTCCTAGAACTGACGCTCAAATATCTTGTATTCAAATAAGAAAGAAGATAGAGGCCCGAGTAACGTTGATTAAGCTATTTTCTCCTTAATTTACTACCTGAATTTCACCCAAAACTAAACAATTATTGAACTCGAATTGATTCCCTTTGCAGTTCTTTCCTCAGTGCTTTACAAGGTCATTTTGGCTGATGATACTATTAAGGCCATTATTTTTCTTGTAATACTCTAAGTTAAGCAAATATTACATTATAAATTACTATTATCAGTCTATTGCATGAAACTTATGTAAATGTTGTAAAGAAATTAGGTTATTTCAGAGAAGGAAACGTGAAAAAACATCATTTTCCTCTCCCAGATTCGAACCTACAACTTCCCGATTGCTAACTGGATGTGCTTCTAATTACACCACGAAGGTACGGTGAGAAAGGAGATAGTTACAAATTTGTTTCAGCATTTCATTTTAAGAGCTGGTTATCTTAACTTTATTGTGGCATGTAATATTATATTTTTTAAGACATTAAAATTCTTACATCCAAAAATATCTGTTAAAAGATCCAAAGTTTCCAAAGTTTATGAAAGAACTTTTTCACCCTCTTTTAAAGAAAGAAGAATAAAAAAGGCTAATTAGGAGACCTTCTAGATTTTTTCAATTAGCCGCATTTTTATGATAAGCTTTTATTTAACTCGCTCATGGTATATGTGTCTATGCTTAAAATTTTGCCATCCATTTTTAAACTATTCCCTGATAAGCTGTCGGGCTCACATTTTGCTCACAGTCATTGTGAATGAAAATATAATGTGGTGAAAAGATTTTTTCAAAATTTTATATAAAGTTCTGTGTTGAGACAATTATTTGCGGATATCTTCATTTAATGAACAAATTAAAACTCTCAAGAATTTTATTGTTTGAACCATCAGATGAAGAGGAAGAAATCATTTAACTGAAGTTCATTTAAGTTCTTAACGTCTGATTTTTTGGCAAAATTGCCAGACCTTTTTCATTTGATCTAACAGAAGGTTTTTCATTCGGCCTAACAGGCCTTGTTTTGACAAGAGTTGCCGGTAGAACAGTGATTATTCTTTTCTGAAAGATAATTTTTGGATTGAATAATTTGTTTGATAACGTATCATTGAGACTAAAAAAGTGTAAATAAAAAATTTTTATGCAATAAGCTTTTATTTAAGTCTCGTAAAATAACTGACGAGCTAGAAAAAAAAATAACTTGTCATATAATTTAATGCGAGCAAGAAATTAAACAATTCTCTTTATAAAACTACAGTTTCATATCACGAATAATTAAAGCATGAGTTTTTCAATAAGAAAGCCGAATAATCAAATTACATAGTCAAATCAACGGCAGCCCACACTTTTCGTAAAGTGTTTAGTATCTTCTTCCAATTAAACTGTATGATTAATTATTTTTCTCTTTCTAATTGATTACTTATTTTATAGGATATTAAAAAAAATGTCTTTTACAAACCTTAAACCTACCCTTCCCCTTTTTTATGTCAACAATGGAGGTTCGCATTTGAAGATATTATGATCTGAACATGCTGACTTTAAGCCATGTTCAGTTTAATAATAATAACCTGATTTCAGGTGTGGATTTCGATTCAGGTTTAAGGTTTTATGTTAAATAACTCATTATCCTAGTAATTTATCTAAACTGTCACATCTTTCTTCGGCTTTACCAGGATGCGAATTAGTTTACAGGTATATAAAAACCGAGTTCTTGAAGCTTGAAAGCTTATGGCAGCAACGCTTATAAGGTATTTTCTCTCCTTCCATCGAATAGTCGGCGCGTATTCGAGAGGCCCAGAACACGCATATTTTTCGCGTCTACTTTTTCAAAATATCATAATGACTCTATAGTGGCGTCCGAACTAAAAAAAGGTGATGATTGGTGACTGGGTGCCTTCATCTCTAGTCGCCCTTTAGAAGGGGGTGTATGCAAGTTATTTTCTGTCTCCTTTCAGCATGCCTGTGTGGTGTAACGGTACACTCAGCGAGTATTCGAAAGGTCCAGCTTTCGAGTCCCGGCGTGGATATTGCATATTTTTCACGTCTCCTGCTTTAAAATATCCTAATAACTCTACACGCTGACGTTCGTGCTTCTCCTCGCCCAGCTTTTAAAATTACATAAATCAGATTTAGCCTTTTGCTAGCCGTGCTGTTCACTTACTTTAGAAATCTGAGCCAGAGCTTGATAGGACTTTACTTTTGTCATTTCAAGCGCTGATTACTTTTAAGTGTTATTTTAACAATTTATGATAGCTTAAATTCTGAAATTAAAGGAGATTGATTTTGTAAAACACAAGCAGTGCATTTGTTAAAGTTTTAATTAAAAGGTTTTCTTAAACCTTAGCTGTTTTCGTTAAGACAGCGCGATAAGATGGTCAACCCAGAAAGCACAGTCTGGTTTTGTAGTCATTGGTTTCCATACAAATGTGTTTAAAGGATCGACTGGAGTTCAAAATTAAGAGAAATTTTGTATTTGGCTGACTATCTTCAAACCGATGGGCATATTTTAATGACAACGATATGGAAATAGTTTGATACAATGCAAGCACATATACCAGGCATGGCCAAACTGCGGTTCTCAGGCCCCTTAACTACTGTTCGCAATCTACTTGAGGTTCTTTGATCCCTTAAGTGCGACTCGCTTGCAACGAACAGTCAATGGAAATGAAAACGTTTGAAATACATTTGCAGTTCAAGTCAGAAATTGTGCAGCGACACATCACACTCTTATGAATTAGTAATTTAATATTAATTTATGTCTGTTATAATTTAATGCATTTCAAATTCCTCATCATGCGCTAATCGTCAGAGTAGCAAATAAAATAATAAAAAAATATTTGTTTGAATTATTATAATTTATTATAATAATTATAATAGAAAAAGAAAAAAAAGCATTTAATGTAGAGTTTCAAATCTGTATTTAATAAAAAAAACATATAAACATGCATTTTTAAAAAATACAGTTATATTTATAAAAAGATGTGAATAAAATTTAGTAAATAAGATACATGATTAAACTCTTAAATCTTGAGATTAATTTTCTCAATATATTTTGATAAAGATATTTGAGTACAGCTTAAATTTCAAATAAACAGTTCAAGATTCAGCAACCATAACTGAATAGATCAACATGTAGACAACAGAAGTCAGAACATGTTTCGATGTTTTGCTGGATAGTAGTCTAAAACCAGAATTATCGAGAGGATACGAGAGTTGATTTCGAGAATTTTAAAGAAAGCGCAGTGCACCGGTTATTTGAGGAGAATTCTGAATTTTGAATTTTCGGACACCATATTGAAACAGTGTGGCACCTCTGGACAGTCACAAGGTAGATTTAGTGAAACAGATGTTATTAAAATGTCAGGAATCGTGCTTATTTTTAGTGAGTTGGATGAAACATTTTTGAAACTGATGTTAATGTTCAGTTAAGAAGTTCGGCGTTTCTTTTCTTAGGATTCGAATAAAAAAAGGCACTAAGATTCGAGTTTTGCAAATTTAAATCTTTCTGAAAATTTAAATGTGTAATCCTTATAAAAAATTGTATCTGATAATCCAATTTGCATCAGTTATTTAGGGCTAGGTTATCTTAGTATGTCTGTCCTCGTGTTATTTGTGCGGGAAAAACTAAATTGTTGTTTTTGTACAGAATCCTGAAAAAGTTTACTCAAACAGAATTCCTATTTCTAAGAGCATACATGTGAGCCAGTTTCACATAAAAAGTCTTTATTAGAAGGTATCATCCCCCTTTGGCATGCAGCCCTCGTCCGCTTTACCATGAATTTGGAGCAAAGTGTTCTTGGATAGCGCTATCCTGTTTCACGCATTTTTACTCTTTCCAGAGGAATCTGTAGGAGTTAAAAATAAAGTAAAATCACTTATATGAATATATTTTTTTAACTATTGCCTTATTCTTCACTTAAATCAAAAGCTGTTTACGTTGTTTTAGTCGCAAAGACCATTACAATTTTTGTATACTTCTGCTAGACCATTCAAAATTTATAAACGGAAGGAAGAAGGAAACGAACTAGAAGAAAATGTTTTTCAGTTTGAAATGTGCAGTTGCATCATACAATAGTTTCAGATCTGTATACAGTCGAAACAGTTTTTCTGAATATAGAGCAAAAGAAAGAAAAGTCATTATTTATATTTATATGCAACCATATTAATTACACGAAAATGCAAATTTCTCATTAATTTACTTCAAACGTTTCTTTTCATGAAAATCTGTTTCATTACTTTAAAAATTATTTAAGTAAGTTAATTGTTATTCTAAAAAAATCTAATTGCCACTCTCGAAGTTTCCTGAATTTTAATATGCGTCTCCTAATGTCCTGAAGCTTCATGGAAATCTGTCCGCTAGTTCTGGAGATAATCGAGCAAATATGAAAATACTCTTAATTTTGAAAACTGGTGCAACACAGAGACTCCTATATCGCATTTTAAAAAAAGCGATACTGAATACTAATAAATCAGCCTAATGGACAAAATTTCTTCTGTCATTATTAATCCATCGAATCAAACTTTGAACTCTTACTTGTTGAATTAAAGGCAGAACCATGAAGATCCCGTATCCAAAGCAGTCCTGGACGGTAAATTTGCACAGGAAGCACACACACATCAAATGCTATTGGCTAAGTTTTAATTCCGGACAAATTATGGCTATTTCTGACTTTAGTATGTTTGCACAATGTGGGCAAGTAAAATCGACTATAGTGAAAGTTCTCTCTAGAGGCTGGTTATAAATGAATTCGAGACACTTCTATTCCCTCCTCTAGCGCACAGTTGGTCAAAACTGCGACTGAGCTTTAGCAGCTAATATAAATCAAAGGACAGCTCATCAAAATAATAATGTTATAAAAATTGGTCTGCATGTTTCTGAGGAATTTAAGTTTTTTGCTAAAAGATGCTCTTAATATTTCTTGCCAGTAATATGAAATTTTATTTTAATCAATTTTATGAAATTGAGAACCTTTTCTGGATAATAATATAGTCAAGAGAACTTGTAGAGACATTAGGCTATTTAGAAGCAGGAGTGATGAAGAATGAGCAACGCCTTCACCGGGAATCGAACCACGGCCCTCGCGGTTTTACGCATCGAGCGTGCTGGCCACTACGAAACACTACGAAAACACTACGAACTTCGTACACTACGAAAGTATGCGAAGAAGCCAGGAGAAATACCTTATAAACTAGCTAAAAATGAGGTATTATCAAATGTGAGTCATTGTTAATTAACATTGAAAACTAAAAGTTTGAGTGCTATTTTTGAAAAAAATTGATTGAAATTCAAATTAGAAAAGTAATTTATCATAACATTAAGGTTAGAATCATGGGGAAAATTAGTAAGTTTTTCGAGTTATTCTAAAAAAATTTCAATTTGGAATCATAAAATTTACATTAGAACAGTATAACGAGTACCCAGAGTTAGCCCTGAAGACATTATAAGCATTTTGTGTTTGAAATACTAAAAAGAGAGTTCTAACTAAGTTCACTAAAAGAGAAAATAATTTTACTTAATTTTGTTGATGCTGTTGCGCACTGCACGCGCAGATTTGAAAAGAAAATAAAATTCTAAAATTTGATCCCCCGTTATTTTATGGAACTGCACAAATTCTGTCAAAATTTCATATTCATTTTCAGGTAAAAATGAACTACATTCACTTAAGAATGTTCTTCTTGCGAGTGTTATGCATTTAAAAAAAAGTTTCCTCTCTGCTTTCTTTCTTTTTTTTTTTTTTTTTTTTTTTTTTTTTTTTTTTTTTTTTTTGGCTTCTGTCTTCTCTTTCTTATTCTCTTCTTCCCTTGATCGAAAGTTCCTAAACACCATTACACATATCGTTTGGGCCGCTTTATTTCTCCCTCACTCTTTATTTCTTTCTCCCTTTTTCTTTAGGTTCGGCGGAAATTATTCAGATATGCACAGCGTTCTGTAATTTACTCAATGCTTGTCTTCCCTTACCATGTTTTTTCATTCTACCCTGCGACCCTTCATTCTCTCCCTCTTTCTGTAACCTTTCTTTGCTTTTAGTATTTTACGGTTAGATCAAGGCTATTCAAAGGATCCCTTGAGGAATTACTCCCCATTCGTATTCTAATATGCTCCGCATTCTGAAATTTCTTGGTCATACTACGCTCCAAGGGAAGTTTTCTCTCCCTTTCACTTCCTCCTGCCAGAAAATCTTACTCCAGTAATAAGCTAAAGGCATCGTTTCACCATTTGGAACGAGGTCAGAATCACGAGGGAAAATTATAATGAATGATCGCTCATTTTAAACCCTAAATTGAAAGTTATTTTCTTTTCGCGAATTTGCCGTCAAACTTTGGAGAGATTAAATGCATAAACGATACGAAACAAAATGCTATTTATTTTGCAGAACAATTTGATTAAATATCTAGCTGGAAAGATAACAAAACCGTTTAAAACGTTTTTTTAAAAGGATTTCAGGCCGTTGTTAGAATTTGAAAGAAATAAACATGATATCGCTTGAAAGTAGGTATTATGAATTTTGGCATCTTGCCTTGCAAAGTTAGTTAGTTAGTAAAACACTTACAATAAATGTAAAGATTTTGAAGAATCTACGCTATCAACAGTAAATGAAATTAGTAACTCGTAACATTAAAAAATGTTTTTAAGCACGATTATGTTTCGAAAAAAAAAAGTCCTAATTTAATTTGCCATTGATAGTAAATTCAAACAATGTACTATTTTAGCAGACCTTTTGATTCAAATATCTCTTCACGATCATTTTGCGCATGCGTTACAGTTACTGTGCTTTTTAATATAAAGGAGGAAGCAGCGCCATCTGTTGAGCAAAATCGTAAGGACGAAAAGATTAAAAAGTAAATTTGCGAACACACTTAAAAAACAAAAATTACAGTTAGCAAAGCTGACAGGTTTCGATGGACGAGGAAAGTTTCAAAGAAATATAATTCTCCAACTGGATAAGTTTTTGAACAATTAAAAAGACTCAAAGATTAATTTCATATTAACAGTGATTAGAAGTGGAATCATTATTACGTTATCATTTTTCACAAATCGTATGAACCATACACTAAATATCAAATCGTGAGTTATATCAAAATGTGAGTTATATCAAATCGTGCTAACAAGAGTTGTTATAGATTTCCAAAATTGCGAAGATCTTCCAGTTTCCAAAATTTTATAACTTTTAACAATTGAACCACGAATTATATTAAAACAAAAGAAACACCTTCTAAGATGAATGTATGGAGCATCCGGTTGTTTTATTTGTTAAAGAACAAGGAATTATGCCGACAGCAACAGTTTTTAAATTGAGTTTGTCAATAAAAGCTGACCACGAGTAATGAACACTGAACGTATGAAAAGGATTAGACTTGGCTTCTTCCTAGTCTTCTGCCTGTTTTTCCTCCAGTTATTAAAATGATGAGAGAGATAGGTTATTCCCGCCGGTGGGAAATGAATGTGACATTTTTAAAGTCTTATGTTTGAATCCTAAAAATATTTCACTTGGAGACTAAATAAATATATATAAATTGTATTCAAATGAAAAATAACAATAAATAATATACTAAGCAAAAAGAAAAGAATCAAAGAATTTAAAAGGCATATGAAGTAAAATCAATAGGAAAAGCGTGTTTTGAGATTCATTTTTCTAGCTTTCTTAATTGCACCATGGTAAAACGTAAGCAAATATAAAAACTAAAATTAACTTCATCAATCTGTATCTAGTTTTTTCTTACGAATAAATTTAATTTTGAAGAGAAATTTTTGTTTACATGTAAAATAAATAAATGTACCGGCTGTAGCCTGCAACTTTAAGCTTGACCTGAAAATAGCTATGTCAGTTCCCTTTATTAAAGTCTATTTTTGTTTAAACTTATACCTAATTTTTTAATTTCGGGCTAACTATTTCACTCAGATTTTAGACTACAAACCTAAACATCAGTGTTAAATGTCCTGTTCTCGCTTTTACACTCTTCTGGAATGCTTCTTTGCGCAGTCTAGTATTTTGAATCAATAAAAATAAGACATAATATTGAATGATATAAAGTGCTTTTACTGGATATTAAAAAACTGTATTTAAGAAACTGGAACGTGTTGCGCAACTTAAACAACATTTGATTTCGTAGGTAGGACAACCAAAGAAAAGAAACAGATTTTATGCAGATTAAGCTGAGGCTTCTGCCTTTCAAATGCTATACCGCTTTAAAATGCGTTGTGTTTTTCTACCATCTGATCAACAAGTAATATTTCTTCCTTTTGGAATGCCTAATTATTGGTATCATTAACTTATATATCTGAAATGATTGTGAAATGTGTTCACTAAAACTAAAACATATTTTTAAATGTTTGTTGTAAAAAGCCTGCGAAGGTTGGTCGGAAAAGCCGCAAAAGACACTAATATCTCAAAATCATTCTCCTGGGTTCGAACTCGGGTCGATCAACCAAGATTCATATCTTAACTATTCGGCTGCTGGTCTGGCAGCCAAAAAACAACGGAAATATAATCTTTATGACGCAGATGAGAGATGGTATATTTCGACTTGAAACATTTTCATTGAAAGTAAATGGAAATTTAAAGTCATAGGAACAAAATGTTTCAGATTACTAAGGTGAAAAAGGTAATGCAAGCCTTATGAATTAGATAATATATCAAGTAAATTTTAAACAGAAGAACAGAAGTATAATACTGGCCAGTCAGACTACAACAATATGAAGGAAGCATCGAATAGGCTTGAACTTTGCGGTATGCGCAGACCTCGAAAAACCGGGTAAATAATTAGGTTAGGTTATTTGACTATGTCAAAGCAGGCAAGGGTTATCTATTTAAAGGGATAGAGGGAAGGAGACTATCGTGAAGGACTTTATAAGGAAACTGATTTGTCTTCACGTCCCAGATGGGTAAAACCTCGAAAACATTCATGCAGCCAGCCCGTTTGCCTAGGATAGAACTCATGTTCAACTCCCAGTATTCAGCGGTCTTAAACACTCGGACACGGTAATGCCTAGTAAGCAATTAACATTGCAACGTACATTCAATAACGTGCTCCAGTAACGTTAACTAGAGGCACTCTAAAACTGCAGAACATTCGACTGCTTTAAGTATTAGAATTTTGTGTCGTCCTGCTACTTAGCTGCTCGGAAAACTTCAATATGCTTCTTAAAAAAAAAGCTGTTATTTTCTAGCAATGAGTTTTTGAATGTTGTTTTATAGAATATTCCGACTATCCTTCCGAGAAATCAGTGCTTGTATTGAATGAAATCAAGCCACAGTGATGCGATTATACAAGTATGTTTAAAGAATGCGCGGTGGCAGAACGAATTAACCGAGTTACGATAACTATTACACCAGCCTATTCACCACTATCGAACGAAGAATAGAACTGCAGCTTACGTGATAATAACGAATTGCACTGAAACATCAAGAGTTCCAGAGCAGAAATTAGAGTCTGTTGCGCATGTCATCTTGCAACCCATGTCACCACGTAACATTTGACTTTGTTTGAAGAAGAGCGGAATATTTGCATGTTTACTATAATTACCGTTAACTCTATACCACAGGCGGCATGACTGGGGTTTTGAACGCCAGACATGGGAAAACGAATGGCGCGGCATTGTTTTTCCAGACAAATCTCGATTCTGCCCTCAACATCACAATGCTCGTATACGAGTCTGGCGGCATCTCAGTGATAAACGTCATGCCCTTTGCATTATGCATCACCACACCGGCCCGTCACCGGACTTATGTTTTGGGATACCATCATATTTTTATTTTGAACCAACTTAATACATCTTGCTAGCACACTTAGCGACCAGAGTTACATCTCTGAAATTTTGGAGCCTGTTGTCGTTCTTTATTTAAATGTTCGCTTGCAACCACGTTTCAAAGGACAATGCGCTGCTGTGCGTGATACGGTGGTAAGCAACATTCAGTAATTCTTCATTGCTCAGTAGATCGAACTGGTGCCTTGACATTTTCTCCCAATTTGTCTCATATCGGAAACATCTCGTTAAATACTTGTAAACGAGTGGCCAGTACATACCACTCGTTGCTACGTTACAGAAACTTTCTAGGTACAGTGTGTGGAAACGGTATGAACTGACCAGAAATCCTAAACCTCTTTCTTTCAGAGGAAACGTGTGTTGCAGCCGTTACTACCAGCCTTGGGGGCTACACAAAATATTGATTTTTTCGTATTCTGTAAATCGAAAGGGGTTGTAATTTTGACAGCCTCGTTCTTTATATTATTTGTCGAGTAAGTAAGGATTTAATATATCTCCTTTTTGATGTTACAATTTTTAATGGACTATGTAAAAGAATGAAAAAAAATTACACTGAAACAAATTCCAGCTGCTACGTCCCTACATTTCAGGTCATTTCACACTTTTACTTCAAATAAAAATTTTGACAAATTTCGCATATTTCATGTTTTTTATTTTTCCTTTAACATTACACTACCTTTCCCACAATATACATACTATATATGCAAACGATATGTATTACATATGGAATATTAAACGGGTCTCATTTCTCAAGGAAAACTAAAATTAATTCTTCTCAGATACGCAATGTAGCTTTAAATTAAAAAGAATGAAATCAAATTTATTGAAGTTTACAGGTTACATCATTGTTTCAGAAACGACATTTTACGAAGATTTTTTTAACTGCAACTTCTTCCTTTTCTTGCCATCATGCTTTGAAATTAAGTATTATGTTATTGTTTCGTTTCTTACCAAGGGGTTCTGTTAACCATACTGGACGTAAACACTTCCTGTTATTTTCTTCAAAATATTTCTGACACCAGTAAGTCAAAGGACAAGCAAAACGTCCAGCTAAGCTCGCGTTTCAAAATAATAAAACAGTATGAGAAGTTAATAAAGTTTCAAAATTTTCATAAAGCAGAAAAGGATTAAGGACTAAACTTTGATGTCCTCAAAGTGTAAAGTTTAAAAATCATTGCATATTTTTCATTTAGCGTAATGTGAATATGTTAACTGAATCAAAATGAAATTTTTTATTACCTATTTTAAGCATTTCCTGCGAATTCTCAATAATTTCTCAGTCATTTCGAAACCGTACTTCATAAGATCTAACCTTCTTTGCTATCATACAATGTGACTAGATCTACTTACAAGAAATACTTGTCTAGATTTACTTGCGAATTCTCGCACAGGCGTGAAGACGAACACAACAGAGAAAGGATATAAAAGCCCTTTTATTTTATCACAGTGTAGAGACATTAGGTATTTTTTTGGAAGCAAGAGAGGTGAAAAATAAACAACGCCTTCGCCGGGAATCGAACCACGGATCTCTGAAATACCGGCTCAGTGTGCTGACCATTACACCACGAAGGCATGCGAAGAAAGAGGGAGAAATACCTTATAACAGTACACTTGGGATGAGAAGTTAAATGATAACAATAAACTGGAAACATAAGAAGTAGTCCTAGACTACACAATTTAATTTAAACTAACAGGCTGACTCAGAACCTACGCCGGCGATATACTAACTCTACGGCCAGAATGCGTACCCGCTACTAAGATTAACAGCTGGAAAATATAATAACAAACGTGCGTTTCACTAGCGAAATCACGCTCTGTCTAATCTTTTCGTTTCAACCGTTTAAATACTCTCATTCACCTACTTAATTTGCATCCAGGCTTGAAAATGCGAGTGAAAATAAGGGAATTAAGGGAAGTCTCAAAATTAAAATAATTTGTTATTGCAACTAAAGGGAACCCTATTAGTTCACATCTTTATTGAACCCTGCTGACTTGATATGTTGATGCCAAGAAAATTTGTTTTCAAAATGGAATAATATAATAATATAATATGAATGGGTTTAAGAAACAGCATTTTGCGATGTAACAGAATAAACATATTATACTATATGAAGCAAAATAATCATTATATTATAAAAACTAATTTCTCGTGAATGATCCTTTAAAAAATCAATTGATGGTTATGGTTACTACTCTCCTTACTTACAGTTTTAAGATAATGGCTTATAAAAGTCTCTAAATTACTAAATGAATTTTGATGCTATCAGGACTCGTATTTCTTTTTATCTGTTTGGTGAACATGACCTATCCTGATTGGACAGTGAGTTGACTGCAAACTATGTCCTATGGAGTAGCAAAGAATTTTCCGAATGCCACCATGAGCTGCCAGGGGCGAATCACGCAATTCCCGTAATATATTTAATCTAAGGCTAGCTGGGATAACAGGTCGGTATTCATTGTTATTATTCGTAGTTTTCGTATAAAATAATAGACCATCTATCAGTTCGTAACGGGCCGCCCTATTTCCTATCGCCACAATATCTTGGTGGCTAAAGTTTTCAGAATATCTTAAATAATTATATATTTTTTTAAATTCCGGATCCTTGTCCAGTTACGTTATTACGGTCTCACGGGAATGTATCATATGGGATGTGAGCATTGCGACTTTAACACTATTCCCTTCTTCATCTATGTTGATTCTTCACAGGGCATCTGCTACGACATTTTCCTTTCCCGGCGTGTGTTTAATTATCAAATTATCTTCTTGTAATTTAAGAGCCCATCTTATTAGTCTAGGCGATAAACTCTTTCTTGAATATAATCTAGCAACCGCCGCATGATCAGAGTAGACCGTTACTGGATAACTTCCAAAACAGACCTTAAACTTCTGCACTGCTAACAGAACTGCAAGTGTTTCCCTTTCTGTCGCTGAATAATTTCTTTGAGCATAATTTAAAGTACGACTAAAGAAGGCCACGGGCTGCCCATCTTGGGAAATAACTGCCCCTACGGCATAATCAGAGGCATCGGCCGCGATTTCTAAATTTTCATCACTTTCGGGAAATTTCAACACAGGGGCTTGCGTTAACGCTTGTTTTAATTGTTCAAAAGTATTGTTAGCTAAGGCTGGCCACGAAAATCTTGCCTTCTTTCGTTTTAATTTTAGTAACGGTTCGGCAATGGTGGCAAAATCCTTTATAAAGGACCTATAGTATGAGCACAGCCCTAGTAAAAAAGATAGTTTTTTTGCCGTATTTGGCGGTGGATAATTCTGAATTGCAATTATCTTTAATTTGTCGGTTTCGATGGCTTTCTGGGAAATTTTATACCCCAAATAACGTAATTCTGTGGCTGCGAATTCGCACTTTTCAGCGTTAACTTTTAGACCGGCCTCATTTAACAATGAAAACACTATTTTTAAGTCTTTAATGTGTTGTTCTAAATTATCACTAGTAACAATAATGTCATCTAAATAAATAAAAGTGCTTTTCTCGAGGACGGGTCTCAAAACAATGTCCATACAACGTTGAAATGTTGCTGGCACGCCTAACAGGCCAAACGGCATACTCAAAAATGCATAAGTGCCAGACTTAGTTATAAACGTCGTTTTATATACGTCTTCAGGCTTTACGCCGATTTGAAAATAACCCGACGTTAAATCAAGTATAGTCATGTATCTAGTGGAAGTTATGTTTCGCAAGATTTCCTCAATAATGGTTAATGGATAAACAGGATACTTAGTAACGCTATTTAGTTTCCGGTAATATATTGCAAAACGCCACCTTTTTAAGTGTGTAAACGGATAATCATTATTCTTCTTACATAAAACAACCGGGTTAGCATAACTACTGGAGATGGGCGTGAAGGTCTTTTTACTTAGCATATCTTTAATATGCCATTCTATAATTTTTTCCTTAGACTTGTCATAGCGGTAAGCCTTGTGACGAACTGGCTGTGAATCTCCCGTATTTATTTCATGGTTGGTCACTTGCGTAAATCTGGATATCTCACTGAACAAAGTAGAAAATTCACTTACCACTTGGCGTAGTTTTTCTTGTTCTTCAGTTGGCAGATGCTCGAGATTCAGTGTGTGTGGGGCGAGGGGGGGTCCGCTTTCACTTCCGGCACCGGTTTCATTGCCAGCTTAATTGATGCATAACTGAAATCCAGTGTTGCTTCGGACGCTGAAAGAAAATCTACTCCTAATATTATGTTTTGCTTGAAGATTTCTTACAATAAGAACATAATTTTTACCTGCTCGTCTTTAAGGCGGATATGCAGTGATACTTTACCTATATATTTGCATCTTTCCCCCTGAGCTGCTATCACTGTCGTATTATCCAAACTGTAGATCCCGTACCTACGAAAATATTTTTTAAAACATTCTTCTGCCACAAAGCTGCACTGAGCTCCTGTATCCAGGAGGGCGGTAGCTGAAGTATTGTTCACTAACACTTCAATCTTCGGAAGAACTAACTATTCACGACTGTACTGAGCTTGATGGTAGAGGAATTTTCTCGGCCTTCGGATTTCGGCACCCTCCAGTCAGCAAAACTCCTTTTCAGTTTAAATCTTTCTTCTTTCCCGGGCCTTTCCGCTGCCCTTCAATTTTTTTGTCTGGCTTATTTTTGAACTGTCGACGTTCGCTGGTTGTTTCTGAATATTCAGGTTTCTTTGACCCCTGTTTCGACTTGTTTCCGTAGCCGTGAACCTGCCTCTCCTGTGGCCTTGGCACACAAAATTGGCTTCGTTGCTCGTAGTGGCGTCTTTTTTCAATGTCCGCGTTCTTCTGCTTTCAAACTGAATTGCGATCTGAAATAACTTTTCCAGAGTAGTCAGATTTCTCAATTCGATAAAGTCTTGTACCTGTGGAAGTAACCTAGGCAAAATTGCTTGTATTATTTCAGAATCCGCCCGGCTTTCATAGAGAAGTTTAAATAATTGTATTTTTCTTAAAATGAAGCTAGAGATGGCCCCATTCTTTGTTGGTATGTGCTGAAGAGTTCTGCTTCTAATTTCGTACGCTTTCTTACCACTAGGAAGATCTTTACTAAGGAGGTCTTGGAATTTTCGTAAGTGTAGGTAGGACTTCCTGGTTGGCCCAAGAGATTTTTTGAGATGCACTTGAACGAACTAAGCGATTGACCCCTCAAAGCGCTAGTAGCCAAAATCACATTTTGGTACTCATGGACTGAATACTAATTTTTCCAAAACGTTATTCACCTGTGAATTCATATTGAAGCTCGCTGCTGGCTTCATTGATGCTCGCATGGTCTGGACGATGCACCCGGATCCTTCTAGGGTGGCAGCTGGCATTTCTGAATTTTGGGCCGATACCACGGGTTCATCAACTTTCTCTTGAGAGTCGGCCATGGGTCTTCTTCTTCGGGCGCCACTATCAGGACTCGAAATTCTTTTTATCTGTTTGACGAGCATGACGTGTCCTGACTGGACAGTGAGTTGACTGCAAACTATGTCCTATGGAGTGTAGCAAAGACGACAAGATGAGAAGGGTTAAAACTACCCTTTATTTTTTCACGTTCTCCACAGTCGCTCCCGCGCTTCGGGACCTAACTTTCAGTATTTTACACAGATGACTAACACTAACACTGGCCTTTTAAATTACTACGTCTGCAGTACGCAAACCGCGCAGAACTACAATACGTCTTTACCTTTCAAGAGGACTAAAACCTCTGGTCTTAAAGGTGTTGTGTAGCAAATTTTCATGTAACACTTAATTATTTAAGTTTGACTTAAGATTAAT
>KK115386.1:7385-50557 GCA_000611955.2 Stegodyphus mimosarum | reverse complement strand
AAAAAAAAAAAAAAAAAAAAAAAAAAAATGCAGTTAACCACTTAATGCACCAATAAAAGCTCAGAAAGTGGTCTTTTCCAGCCAATTTTTTATACTTTATTTTAACTTCTAACCTCTTCCTTTGACTCAAAAGTGTAGCAGAATATTTCGTTGTATTCATATCTAAAAACGTTTTTGAATGTTTTTACATGATGCGCAAAAATAATTTAGTTCTGTGTATCCGAGTTAACTGGTTCAAGAGTATTATGAGTTTAAAAGCATTTGTGAAGAAAAGCAAGAAGAAAAACTTTAAAAAGAATTTGCATTTGAAAAGCATTTTGTACTCTCTAAGTTTCTTACGTAATTACTGTTATCTGAAATTTTCTAAATTTTTTACGAACAGTGAAAATAATTTTAAAATATTACACATTTAAACTTTTATTAAGGTTAAAAAAATAACAATAAATAAAAAACAATTAACCTAAAAGGATTCAGATTTTAACGGTCACGCAAAAGGGTTCTTTTAAGGTTTAATATGGTTTATCAGACAAGATTATCAACAAAGCGGTTTAGTTGGAACATTTTATAGGATATTAAATGAATACATATTCAGGCTAACATGGAAACGCTGTATATCTTCTGTATATTTGAAAAGTGAAAAATATATAACGTAATTATATAAATATATTTAATATGCTTTAATTATAAAAGTTAGTTTTATTTAATGTTTTTAATTAAAAATGTTAGTTTTAGTTATTTAATGTTAGTTTATTATGAATGCGTTTTCATTTCAATCTATCAGATTAAAAAGTGAAAAAGAATATTCCTAAGAAATACACCTATTGTTTTTAAATAGCTTAATTTGTTACTAATACTTGTTACTGTTTTTTCGTTACTGATAAGTAACAGACAGATTAAAATTGAGATAAATATCTTACATTTTTCCGAATCGCAATATACTCGAATGAAAAAAAAGTGAAGCAAAGTTTTTAAATGAAACAATGCAAAACCGTGTTTTGAAACTAACAACTTTTTACATAAAAAAAAAAAAAAAAAAAAAAAGGTTTCAGATTTTAAATTACTTCCAAAGAGGCATTTTTTTTAACGTTTTGTATGTTACCATTATTTATTAAATATCATGTTCTTCGCACTTAAACCATAAAGTTCAGTTCCACAGCAATATAACAAAATAATTTTAAAATGAGTATATCTTTAGAATTTATGATACACAGTTCCGCGCGCTTTAGACAAAAAGGTTCTTCCCCCCCCCCGTAGAGTGTTGCCATTGCTCGCTTTTAAATAGTTTGAGTCTGTTCATCAAAAAGTCATTAAAGTTTTACAAAGTATGAAATAGGTAATAAAACAAATTCCAAATTCCAAATTTGGGCTTTAAGATGCGCATATTCGGGTGGAAACATATGTTATTATAAACTGGATGGCTCTGGGTACCGTTGTTTTATCACACTTGGAGAAATATATATACATTTATGCAGATTCTTCATTATTATTTTTCTTTATTTCATTATTTATTTCTTTATATAATACAGGGCTGCAATATTTTGTGGCAATAGTTTGAAAAGGGATTCAGACTTTTGATGTTTCCAACGCCAAATCGCAAAACGAAAACAATAGTCCTTCAGAGACAAAGCCCCTTTGGACTAAAAAAAAAAAAAAATTACCAGCTAAGGGGGAGGAGTAATCTTTTTCCAGAGAGAGAGACAAATATAAAATAAGTAATTTAAAGTGATTTACAATTAAAAAACCACATATATTATACTGAAGATTTATTTATTATGGGAGTTTAACATTTAAATTTACCGTGTTAATCTGTGTCCATTTTACATTTACTGTGTTATGTAAATATAAGATAAAGACAATTTTTCCTATTAAAATAATCCTTGTGTAAAACATATCCGGTTTTTATTGTTAGCCTAAAATTTAAAAGAGTGTATGGAAGCTGCAGGTTTGTGGTAAAACCTTTGAAGAGGACCTCTCATTATTTTTTCCAATGTAATGGATATATATGATGCAAATAATATATATTATTTCCTGGAATAATCTAATAATTCAATATTCTTTCACTTAAAATTATTTTAATGAAAAAAAGTAGTTTTTGCTTTTTTTTTTTAAAAAAATTATTTTAATTTATAATGTGTTGTATAAAATATAATCTAAAGAACCTAAAAATTTCTTTTCGATTTTACCTCGCATCTTAATTAAATTCTACGGATAAGACCGAATTAATGCAATTAATTTATTTACCAATTTAATCGTCAAGTATATGAATTAAATGAAGAATTTAAAAAGATGATTTCTTCCGATTACTTTTTGCTGAACATGTCATTCTCATGAGAAAACTGGCCTGGTTTCTCTCCAACAGCGAAAGTGTGAGACAAGACACAAGAAAATAAAAAAAGTTTCAGATTTTAAATTACGTCCAAAGGGCGTTTTTTTAACGTTTTGTGTGCTACCTTTATTTTATTAAATATCATGTTCTTCGCACTTAAACAATAAAATTCAATTCAACAGCAATATCGCAAAATAATTTTAAAATGAGACTATCGTTATAATTTCCGATACAGTGTCTCGCGCTCTGGAGATAAAAATATTTTTTCTTTACAACGTTGTCATTGCTCGCTCTAAAATCGTTGAGTTAATCAAAAATTCGTTAAATTTTTACAAAATATGAAATCGGTAATAAAACAAATTTCAAATTCAAATTAGCGCTTCCTTATACTCATATTCTATGGAAGATTACGCTATTCAAATTTTGATGGCGCTAGGTACCGTTGTTTTATCACGATGCGAGAAACATACATACATTCATGCAGATTCTTCATTATTTAATTTCTTTAAATATAATACAAGGCGATAATATTTGGTGGTAACAATTCGAAAAGTGATTCGCCGTTTATAGTTTTCAACGCAAAATGCCAAAACGAAATTAATAATCCTTCATGGCAAATTGCCCCTTTGGATTAATAAGGAATTTCAAATTTTGTTTCTCCTTCTAATTTTATGTTTCAAAAACGCAGAACTGAAAATTGCATAATATTTTACAGATTTAAAACCTACTGTCGAAGGATTTGGGCGCCATCTGAAAGTTAAATAATAGGAAATCGCTCGCTTACCCTCTACGTAAAGCGGGCGTGTACTTTCGCCTCAAAAGAGTTTGAAGAATTTCTTTAGTTTTTCATAGAGGCAGAAAACTTAGACCATTTAATTAAATATCTTGCAGAAGAGCTTCGCTATATCAATTTCAAGCATATGGGACCATATTAAAATCAGTTTAGTAGGATATAATTTCGCAGTCAGATAAAGTATTGGTAATGGGTAAACTCAAAATTGGTTAAAACTAACTTATGCGTATAATAAATAATATATGGTTTAGTTATTAGATGTGCAAACTTTTGCAAAGCAGCTATGTCTTACAAACATGCTCCTTTTGTTCAAGTACCAGGCAAGTTGCCTAAAAATTACAGTGAAGGTGATGTACCTCAGAATCGCTCATGCATCAATACAAACTTCAATCATCTACAACGGCAGAGAATGGAATCGGATCAGTAAATAAGGATCCAGCTTTGGGAAGAAGTCCCTTTATTTTGGTGCTCTTGCAGATCTAAATCATCTCTCCGGAGAGGTATGTGAAGAGGGAGCAGCTTAACTGTCCGGAGTATCGAAGATGGCTCCTAAATAACACTCATTTAGGAACAAGTTTCATCGATGGCCGAGTCTAAAACCAACAAGTGAGGCTTTAGACGCCTCTCAAGGGCCCCCGGCCCCACCCGATAAGAGTTTGCTTTGATTTTCAGCGAGAGTTAATCATTGTGCCGCCTTTTCAATGCGTCCATTTGGATTCTTAGAAAGTTTAATGGCGGAGCTTTGCACGGCGAATGCTCTCCGATAAGACATCGATCCTCTGGGTGAAGATGGCCCTACATGCGCCTCGTTTGTCCCGAACATATTCTCAGAGCCTCTTTCTCCTGAAGAGGTCTGAATCTCAATAAATTAGCTCTTTTTTCAACACACATCTAGTAAATTGAAAGTGTTGCAATGTATCAATGCACTTCAACTGAGTATGTAAGAAATATGACGGCTTTTATTGATTGAGAAGTAAAATTGCTTTGGATCAAAATCGATAGTTTTCTCTAAGTTTCTAAAACCAACGTCTTTTCTTTATGCAAGTCATAGACATCAAGCATTTGCGGTAATTCTAATAGGCATCTTGTTATTAGGATCTGCAATAGTTTTTCCGTTTTGCCATTTTGCGTCGCCAACTGTAAAACGGTGTTTCATTTTTCAAATTGTTGCCACCAAGTATTAGAGCCCTGGATTATATTTAAAGAAATTAAATAAAGAAGAATCTGCATGAATGTATGTATGCTTCTCGCATTGTGAAAAAACAACGGTATCCAGATGCATCAAATTTTGAATAAGGTAATTCTCCACTCGAACATGGCACCTGGAAGCCCAAATTTCGAATTTGGAATTCGTTTTATTCGCTATTTCATGTTTTCTAAAATTTTAACGAATTTTTGATTAACAAACTCAATGATTTCAAAGCGAGCAAAAAGCGAAAAAAAAATAAATAAACAAATATGAAATTAAAAATCTGAAAATTTTCAGATTTCAAATTTATCCAAAGGGGCTTTTTTTTTTTTTTTAACATTTTGCGTGTTACCTTTATTTATTAAATATCATGTTCCATCATAAACCATAAAATTCAGTTCTACAGCAATATCGCAAAATAACTTTAAAATGAGCATATCTTTAGAACGCAGTCTCACGTGCTGCAGATAAAGATATTTTTTCTGTACAACGTTGCCATTGCTCGCTTTGAAATCCTTGACTTTGTTAATGAAAAATTGGTTAAAATTTTATAAAATATGTAATCGGTAATAAAACAAATTCCAAACTTCAAATTTGGGCTTCCAGATGCCTATATTCGCAGGAGTATTACGTTATTATTCAAAATTTGATGGCTCTAGGTAGCGTCGTTTTATCACAATGCGAGAAACATACATTTATGCAGATTCTTCATTATTTAATTCTTTAAATATAATACAGGGCAATAATATTTGGTGGCAACAATTTGAAATGTAAAACAACGCTTTTAGTGAATCAACGCAAAATGTCAAAACGAAATGAATAGTCCTTCTGATCAAGTTGCCCCTTTGGACTCAAAAGAAACTTTTGCGCGCGAGACTGTGTAGCGGAAATTCTGAAGATATGCTCTTTTTAAATTGTTTTGTGATATTGCTGTTGAACTGAATTTATGATTTAAGTGCGAAGAAGTTTTTTTGGGGGGGATGGCTCTCAGGTGGTGGAGGTTTTGGGGGGGCCCTTTAATAAATAAAAGTAACACACAAAACGTTAAAAAAAGCCTGTTTGGGCGTATCATAAAATCTGAAAGCTTCCAGGTTATTTTTTCCTTCTTTTACTTTTCAAAGCGAATTTTCTCTTAATTAATACTGAGGGCATGTTATTTCGTGAGTGTCTTTCCTAAATTAATACAAGTGTTTAATAAAGCTGTGCATTGTGCTAATTAGGAACTCTGCTGAAATTTGCATACGACTTGGATAAAATTTACCGTGTTATTACAATCCATGACGTCAAGTAATTATTGGCAACTGTCATAAGGAAAGTTTCGATGAACTTAATTTAGCGAATATACTTCTGCATTGCAAGTACTTTTGAAGAGACTATAAGGCTATGTTTAGTCTAAAATAGTATGGTGAGACTTGGAAATGCTTTAAATAACCTTTTTACGGACCAAACAGAACTTGAATATAAGGGGACACGACTTTGTGTTACAAATAACCATTGAATGTGGCAATACAGATTTAAAAAGAGCGGTCAAAGCAATTTAAACTTTGCTCAGTATCTAAGACTACACAGTGAATTGTTAAGCCAGAAGCTGGCTCAAATAATTTAACGGTGTGTAAGTTTTAAATATCTGGTTGCAAGAGAAGACAAAGACAAGACGAGAACAAGGAGGTAAGAAAGGAAGGAGGAACCAAACCGGCACTACGAATGAACCACTGCCTCCGAGGCTTCGATTTCCAGCTGGAATATTTTTTGTTTACATTGAGAAACTCCCTTGACGGATCTCTAATAGTAGTTTGACACACGACGGTTCCATACAAATCGAAAAACGGGACACTTCCGTATAAAAGAAACATTCATTATGTGATGAATAATAGCAGTTTGTATAGTTTACTGACATTTAAGCAAAAATCAATCTTTTTTATTTTTGGATAACTAACAATAGAGATTTTGATTATGATTTGTTTTATAAAATTCCAGCTGTTGAACTACAAAAATATAGATTTTAGCAAAAATGTTATGCTCAAAGAATGAAAAATACCTTATGGCACCTTTAAAATACCAGTATACGTCTTTCGATACCCTTGAGAGAGTATTCGCTACTTTATTTTTATGTTCCAAACGCATAGTGAATGCACAGAAATTAAAGATTTGCACATGCCGAAAATGAAAAATGTGTAGTATTTATGCATATGCTTGCAAAAAGCATGTACACTGCGAAAAAAAAAAAAAGACAGTTCTATATCTCCCGTTCTACTGGGCCGATTGACGAAGTTCAAATTGCGTTTTTCATGTTTCGAAAGCGCGACTTAGGATATATATTAGATTTACAGCTTTGTTCTAATATAGGTAATTTGACAGAAAATCGGAATTTTTCTGAAATAATATACCAACTTTTTTCCATATTTCGATTCTACGACTCAAATAATGCCTAAATATTAAATTTTGGTGCGAAATTTACAGAGAAATTCAAAAATTTAACTTGGCGAATTTTTTTCAGTTTGAACCAAGTATAATTCACTTGACTAATTTCTTAATATGTGGCAACCTATTTTCCTTCCCTTCCATTGTGCAGGGGAGGAAAAAAAGTCTCATCGTTCCTACTTTTTTACATTGTGGATGAGAGGAAAAAAGTCACATCGTTCTACTTTCAAATAATTTTAACAAAGCGCGTAAACCACATTTTCGTTATTATCGCTTGCAACAAGTATGCCAAATTTCAAAACGCGCCAATATATAAATTCGCCTATATCTTCGGAAATTTTGAATAAAAAGCTCTATTTTTTTGCCGGTATGCTTAGAAATACATCTACTTTAAGATGATTGTAAAAATTTTATAGGTTATAATTCAAACTTTTTTCCGAAAAATTTAAAAAATTATTTAAAAATACAAATTTTAATAAATCCTATAAATTTTAAAAATAAATCCTAAAAAATGGGTGAATTTTATTTGGAATGAACCTAAATTTCGAAATGTGTAAGAAGGAATCAAATAAGTTTCATAAAAAAAGAGATATTAATAAATACATACCAAATTGAATTAAAATTGAGGAGCTAAAATTTTGAGAGCTAATTTTTTAAAAACTACTCGTGCGATTTTTACAAAACTTGGCAGTTTGGCATGATTTGAGTCGTAGAATCGAAATATGGGGGAAAAAAATGGATGTCAGAAAAGTCCGATTTTGTGTCAAAATACCTGTATTTGAACAATACTATACATGAACATAATACATATCCAAAGTCGTGCTTTCGAGAATGAAAAACTCAATTTGAATTTCGTCAATCTGCCCAGTAGAGCGAAAGATATAGAACTGCCCACTTTTTTTTTCCCGCATTGTATCTGCCTTAAACTAAATACCTAAATATTTATTAATTATTTATACATGTATTTGAAACGAAAGATTCATTCATTCATAAACTCCTTTGAAAGTTACCGTTAAGAAATCAGATTATTCAAATCTGATTATCTAAATTTATAATGATTTTAAGTATTATTTAAATATATAATAACCTTAATATTAAAGTGTAAAAATAAATTTAAATCGTGTTGACAAATACGATAATAAAACTATTTAAGCAAGAGGTTTTCGTACGGGAAAGCAATCTGTTAAAAGGTATTGTAAAGCAAATTTTATGAGATGCGTACTTAAGGAAGTAATAAAGAAGAGTTTTAGAATATGTATTGTTGAAATTAAGGGTAAAAAAAAATCTTATAAGTAAAAGAATTATTCCCTTACATTTCATAATAACTCAGTTACAAATTTTAAATAACAATAAAAAAAAATCTGAAATGTTTCAGATTTTAAATTACGTCCAAAGGGACGTTTATTTAACATTTTGTGTGTTACCTTTATTTGTTAAATACCATGTTCTTCGCACTTAAACCATAAAATTCAGTTCAACAGCAATATCGCAAAATAATTTTAAATTGAGCATATCTTTAGAAATTTCGGTACACGCTCTCACGCGCTGGAGATAAAAATGTTTTTCTGTACAACGTTGGTATTGCTGGCTTTGAAATCTTTGAGTTTGTTAATGAAAAATTCGTTAAAGTTTTAGAGAATATTGTTACGAATTTCACATTTATTTGGCTATTTATTTAGAACTGTAATTAAAATTCCTTTTTATTTTCCCGTGCAACGCACGCAGACGATTTTTGAAGAGAAAGCTACGTCAAAAAAATAATAATAATAATAATAACATGCATACATTTATGCAGATTTTTCATTTTTTAAACTTTCATGCAGAGCGATAACATTTAGTGGCAACAATTTGAAAAGTGAATCGGGCATTCAGAGTGAATCAACGCAAAATCGCAAAACGAAAGTAATAGTCCTTCGGGACTAAATCCCTTTGGACTAATAATATTTATAAAAAATTCCCTTTTTTATTCCCTTTCAGAAATACTCAGAGAAAGTTAAAATGAATGGAAATGAGTACCAATATTTAAAATATTTAAACTATTAAAATAAAAGGTGCTCTAATTTGAAATATAGAGAGCATTAATTAGCATTAATTATAAGTTGACTTAGATTTTTCAATTTAAAAGATGCTTCAGAAATTAAAAACTCATGTCATATTTGAGAAAGTATTTTAGGAAGAAGTTCTATAAATAGAAAAGAAATTATGCATAATTTTAATACTAAGAATACTGTTGCGTGCTGTGACAAACTGTAACAGCAAATGAATCATTAGGAAAATAACCAGCTGGATATTATTAGAGACTTCCTGTTTCGGACTAACTTAAAGAAACTCATTTTTAGAGCCAGGGTGTAAGCGATTCGGCCAGGAAGAATGTCCTGAAGGCTAATGGGTCTTTATCCCCTAATGCTTTTATGATGCCGACTTGTTCACGGCTGTTCGCTGCTCTTTTGGGAGAAGAGACGAAGCAGTGGAGCTGAATGGACATGTAGTCAGAGAACTCTGTGGAAAACTCGCTTTTTCCCTTCTGTAAGATATAGCAATGTAACGGTTTACGCTATTTATCCATTATTTAATCACGAATGAATTTGTTGTTGAGTTTTAAATAAATTTAAAAAGACAATCCTGTCTTGCTATTTTTCCATAAAAGCTCGGAAACGTTACAGTGCGTAGGGGTTCGTAATGGATTGAATGCCCAAGTTGTTCAAAAGTTAATAAAATTCATTCTTTTCATAAGAAATAGAACAAAGTACTGAAATATTTCTTCAGAGATATTCGTACAATATCACAATATCTCAAACGTTAAACAGAATTGAATTCAAAACAGATAAAGTTAAATTGTCAATTTGGTGGTGAAAATCTTGGTGCGGTCATGATAAGCAGGATGAGCGATTCCATTAAGATTTGAAGGTCATGAATACCAAGGTAGATGGGATGCACACTGCGAAAAGAGAAAAAGACAGTCCTAGATCTCCCGTTCTACTGGGCCGATTTACTAAATTTGTAGAGACATTAGGTTATTTCGAAGCATCAGACATGAAAAATGAGCAACGCCTTCGCCGGGAATCCAACCACGGACCTCTCGGTTACGCGTCGAGCATGAAGACCACTACACCACGAAGGCATGAAAAGAAGGCGGAAGAAATACCTTATATACTCCCCCTTTTAAAGGGCGAATGGGGTTTTGGGGACCCAATCGCCAAATCGCGGTGGTAGAGAATCATCATCCACCACCTTTTTAGTTCGGGCGCCAGTTGTAGAGACATTAGGATATTTTTTGGAAGCAAAAGAATGAAAAATGAGCAAAGCCTTCGCCGGGAATCGAACCACGGACCTCTCGGTTACGCGTCGAGCATGCAGACCACTACACCACGAAGGCATGTGAAGAAGGCGGGAGAAATACCTTATAAATTCAAATTGCGTTTTTCATATCTCGAAAGCGCGACTTAGGCTATATATTGCATTTATATATACTACTGTCATAATATAGGTATTTTGACACAAAATGAGTCTTTTTCTGAAATAACATACCAATTTTGTTTTTCCATATTTCGATTCTAGGACTCAAATTATGCCTAAATATTAGATTTTGTAAAATCCGGTGCGAAATTTACGGAGAAATTCCAAAATTTAACTTGGCGAATTTTTTTTTCAGTTTGCGCTAAAATAATTCACTTGGCGAACTTCTTAATATATGGCAATCTATTTTCCAAGCCCTTCCATTGTGCAGGAGCAGGAAAAAATGTCACATCGTTTCTACCTTTTTACATTGTGGATGAGCGGGAAAAAAGTCACATCGTTCGAACTTTCAAATAATTTTAACAAAGTTCGTAAACCCCATTTCCGTTATTATCGCTTTCAACAAATATGCCAAATAATACACTCACGTTTGTGAAAATTGCAACACCATGAAGGACTTACGCGAGTGAGCTGAAATTTTCAGGAAATGCAAAGTAGCGCATGATATGCAAATGATTAGAATTGCAAATCCGTAGCGCATCCGTATGCTGAGCAGCGCCCTCTGAACGGCTGATGGATCCGAATAAATAGACGGCTGTAGCGAGGCGTGTATGGTTATCGGTAGGGGACAGTTCTACTTCTCCCGTTCTACTGGGCCGATTGACGAAATTCAAATTGCCCTTTGCGTTTTTCATGTCTCGAAAACGCGACTTAGGGTATGTATTAGATTTATATATAGCATTGTTCTAACATAGGTATTTTGACACGAAGTGGATCTTTCTCTGAAATAACATACCAATTTTGTTTTCCATATTTCGTTTCTACGACTCAAATTATGCCTAAATATTAAATTTTATAAAATTTGGTGCGAAATTTACAGAGAAGGTTGGAATGCGCTTTAGCCCACTGCTTGGCGTCGATTGTTTTTGAATGAGCAATAAACGCGCCAACATGGGTAACTCCGTATATCCGCCAACATGGCTGACTGTTTATACGTTGCCTACGTTGTGCACTTCGCTGAAGTTTTTTTTAAGTTTAAAAGGAACGCTGTGCACTTGGCATTTTCTTGAAATTTATGTTCGTTATTTTAGCTTATTTTGTTTATTTGTGTACGTTGCCTACATTGTGCAATTCGCAGATGTTTTTTTTTTAAGTTAAAACGGAACGGTGTGTACATGGTATCGTTTGTAATTTTAATGCCCTTTTAAAAAAATTCCTTCTTTTTCCTATGCCATTTTGGTTACGTTTTCACGGAGCGTGTCGGGAAGGTTATGTAACGGTATTGAATGTGTAAGTACTACAACATAAAATGTAAATAATTAATTTAAATCTGACAAATATTTTAATGATCATAATGTTCGTTTTGCATATTATTTTATTATCTTTTTGTGGCAACAGTTTCCATACTAATTTATGCTTTAGAATTCTATGTTTTGTTTACAATAAGTTTTCGCGGAGCGTGCCGGGAAGGTTGCAATTGCAAAGACGTTTCGCAGAAACGCGCCGAATTGGCGATTTTCAAAACATCGCCAAGCAGTGGGCTAAAGCGCATTTTCACCACGAAGAAATTCAAAAATTTAACTTGGCGAATTTTTTTCACTTTTCGCCAAGAATATTTTACCTGTCGAACTTCTAAATACGTGGCAACCTATTTTCCTATCCCTTCCGTTGTGTAGCGCGGAAAAAAAAGCCAGATCGTGCCTACCTTTCTTCATTGTGCATGAGCGGAAAAAAGTCGCATCGTTCTACTTTCAAATAATTTTAACAAACTGCATAGACCACATTAGATGGTATTATCGCTTTCAACAAATATGCCAAATTTCAGAACGCGCCAACATATAAATTCACGCATATCTTCGAATATTTTGAATGAAAAGCTCTAATTGTTTGCAGGTATACTTAGAAATACACCTACCTTAAGGTAGTGATAAAAATTTTACAAGTTGCAATTCAAACTTTTTTTTTCCAAAAATTTATAAAAATTATTTAAAAATACAAATTTTAAAAATAAATCATAAAAAATGTGTGAATTTTATTTCGAGTGAGCCTAAATTTTGAACTGTCAAAGAAGGAATCAAGTAAGTTTAATAAAAAAAGAGACATTAATAAATACATACCAAATAGAATTAAAATTGAGGAGCTAAAATTTTGAGAGCTCATTTCTTAAAACTTACTCGTGCGATTTTTACAAAACTTGGCAGTTTGGCACAATTTGACTCGTAGAATCGAAATATGGAAAAACATTGGCATGTTATTTCAGAAAAAGTACGATTTTGTGTCAAAATACCTACATTAGAACAATGCTCTATGTAAATCTAATACATATAGTAAGCCGCACTTTCGAGACATGCAAAATGCAATTTGAATTTCGTCAGTCAGCCCAATGGAACGGGAGATAAAGAACTGTCCCTCCCTTTTTTTTTGGCAGTGTACTTGGCTGACTATTGTTGGAGAATTAAGTGAGAATGGCCACAAATTAAACACTCCAGAAAAAACCCAGAAAATTTTTACCTTAATATGTTGGCTTACAGTTTGGTTAAAAAATTTTATTATTTGTAACAAAATTTAACTTGCAGTAAATATGAGGTTATTTTTGATTTTTGGATTGTATTTTTGGATTCAAAGACCACAAGTTACTCTAAAACAAGCGACAGATCTAAGAAAACGAAACTGTTGTTCCCCAGTGTTTTTTGTAGTTTGCAGAAATTATACATTACCTTTACAGTTTCTTTCCATTTCCTCATACATGATATTTACAATAATATTGTTACTGATTTGTATTTAGTTAGCTATATTTTATAGAATTATTATTAAATTTCTTTTATTTTCCCGTGCAATGCAGCGCGTGACGAATTTTCAGAGAAAGCTACGCCGGAAAAGTAAAAATGTAGGAGCACGCGCATTTAATAAATAGATATCTCGTAATTGCTTTTGCTTTCCAGAAAGCTCGAGAATAGAAAGTGCCAAAATGTTCTCGTTCATGATTAAAAAGCTTATAAAATCCGGAGAAAACTATCTCAGCTCAGTTGTTTTAAGCGAACTGTAGTTGTTTGCTTAGTGCTGTTTAGGACTATAGCGAATTCGCGGTGAGATCGGATTAGCTTTCTCTGTGTTTTGAACTGAGTTCTATTCAAAGTTTTAGTAGTTTAAAATATAACTACTGTGAGATATTGTGATTTTGTACGAATATCTCTGAGGAAATTTCAGCATTTTGTTTTATTTCATGAAATAAGAATAAATTTTTTTAACTTTTTTATCGGCTTGTGCATTCAGTGCATTACGAACCCGTACGCACGCAACACTTTTGCCAGACCCCTTCATAAGCTGACGGAGAGCAAGCAAAAGTTCTTGTGGACAAAAGAATGTGAGGATGCATTTAACAACTTGAAAGAAGCTTTAACATCTGCTCCAATCCTGACGTGTCCTTGGCTCCACAAACCATTTATTCTCCACACGGACGAGAGCAATGAAAGTGCCGGTGCTGTTTTGTCCCAAGAAATAAACGGCCAAAAACATGTAGTGCCTTACTGGAGCAAGTGACTGTCTAAACTGGAGAGGAATTATACCACCATGAACGAATTTCAGGCCATAGTTAAAGCCGTAGATCATTTCCATCATTATCTCTACGGCAGAAAATTCGTACTCCGCACGGATCATGCTTCGTTGACCTGAACCTGACTGTTAAATTTCAAGAATCCTGAAGGTCGAATTGCCAGGTGGATACAGAGACTCCAGGAATATGACATCTCTATCCATCATCGGAAGGAATAATCACATTAAGAGATCATCACGCCCTGTCTAGAAGACCTTGCCCAGAAAACTGCCGATATTGTTCCAGAGTAGAAACGAAATACGAGATTCTTAATTCAGTCGCACGGCAAAATGCATCACCATCGGCTAATCAAGACCCATGGTATGTCAAAGAAGTCAGGAAAATCCAACTGGAAGATAGCTACATTAAAGCTATAATTGATTTAATGGAGTCCTCAAACAGAAAACCTACCTGGCAGGACATTTTGAGATATAATCCCACGACAAAGCAATATTGGGCTCTCTGCGACTCACTCCATATTCATGATACAGATGGATCCATGATACAGATGGAAGGTACTGGATTTTAACAAAGAACGGAAGTAGAAAGACAATGTTCTTGACAAATCCCTTTTCTTCTTTATTATGTAAGTCATTACTACTTCGTAAGTTTCAAACGATTAAAGTTCATCTTTCCAGTTGAAGGCAAGATTTCTGTTAATTTTCCTCAGCTCTAGTAGCTTTAAATTTTCCAGTTTAAAAACAAAACGTTCCTGATCCATATAAAATAAAGAACGTTCAATTTTAATATTTATCCGAAGATTAACCTTATTTATTTACGCAGATTTATAAAGCTTGATGTAGAAGAATATTGAATATAGTTATTGTTATTAATAATATATTGAAGATCTATTATTCTAGATTATATTATATCTAAGAATATTGTTATTTTAAACAATAAAAATCTTTTGATTTTTTATCAAATGTTCTCTAAATTGACAAATATTTATTAATGACACTATTTTAAATTAATTTTTCAAATCCAGTCAGATGCTTAAGACACATGCTTTCATGAAGTGTTGCAAAATTTTACACCAAGTAGTATTTGATATGCAAGGTTTATCCTAAGTTTATTAACAGTTATTTTAAGTTTTTTTATCTTTCCGAACTTATTCTAATTCTAGCTTACAATTTCCTGCCAGAATGTAATTTCAGAAACGCAGTTAATGCAAATGAGGGAGAGTACTATTTAAGTCGATACTTCACCGACTTCTAGAGAGAGAGTCTGATTCCCTGACTAGCTCGCGTTTGCCTTTGGTTAATTTCTCTCTTAGTTACTACGCTCGGCCATACCTTAGGCCCCTGCTTGGCTTCGCCGATTTAATTAATACTTAGGGGCCAACTAGTTAGATTTCTGATAGCTTCGGCTATACCTTTCAAATGGCTTAGTTAAGCTAGTGTAATTTAAATTTATTATTATTTAAGTTCAAGCCCGAGTGAAGGCTTTGTGTAAAGTTCCAAGTAGGAACTGATTGTAAATATACTGAAAAATAAAGGGTGAAAAACCTGTAAGGTTTTAGTTAAACTAACAAAGTTTTATTTTAATTTGACTTTTTCTATCTGTTCTCATTTCAACTTCTCGTTAGAATAAGCGCGCGTTTCAGCTTTATGCTAATTTGAAGTGGAGCCAAGTTCTATTTAAACGAAAGGTAGGAACCTTTCAGTGTGAGAGAACTTTTAGTCTCAGACCACTGTTACTCTATTCAACGTTCGCCTGACCAGCTAGTATTTTAAATTCTAAGCCGTAGCGCTGTTACGCTAATACTTGTTGAAGTAATTCTAAGTGCGTTAGTATTAGTTAAATCATGCTACGCACCCATTTAGCACAGAGGCCAACCTCGCGTTCATAGCTCTGTGAGCAGCAACGATTTAATTTCTATTTAGCCTTAGTTTAAATTATTTGATTGTTCAGTTTAGACCCAAGTGGTGGTCATTATTTTCTGTATCCCTCCCGAGTTGGGAAGTGGCTGTAAATAATTGTGGTTTAATAAAAGAGGATTTTAAATCCTTCTTACGTATAGTTATTCTACCACTTAATCACAGTATTCTACCACAGAACATAGCTGCATTCAGCTCCCTGTTCAAGATCAGGGCTTTAACTACTTCACGAAGATGTTCGCCAAGAATATGCACCGAACACTCAGTCCTGACAAACCCTGTTTAAGTCCTACGTGTTTTGTCACACATTTAAGCGATTATTCGCTTGTTAGTGTTCGTGGAGTTCTAAGTTAAAACTTTAGAATTAAATAAGTAAAACCCCACAGATATATAAATTAATAGACTGATAAATTGCATTAATCGGTGTTGTCTTTGTAATTTTTGCAATTGTTTAGGTTAGCAATCAGTAAAAAATTGTCAGGTTCCACTCTTTCGTGAATTTATATCTTAATTTAAAATGTGTAAGTTTATATCTTATACCAGACATAAACAAAAGAAACAATGAAAAAAAGCACAGAAAATAAATGTGAAATGTAATTCTTGTTTATATAACTTACATGAAAAAGTATCGAATTATTAGGTTATTTTATAAAATACTTTACATAATTAACACTGGTGATAACTAACGCATCGAAAGAAATTAGAGATAGTGGTGGTGGCTTCGTAAAATGTTTGCCTGAATTTGTGATTTTGTTAATCGATTCTACTTCTTAATTGTTGTATTCTGTTTCATAATCAAACAATCATGTGAGAGAAAAAGAGAAATTGTTTTAAAAATGAAACCTCTAACCATAATCGAATTTGAAATAAACTGTTAAGGTCTGTTTTTTGTTTTGTCATTTATTTTAAATTTTCAGTGATTTCCTCTTTGTGAAATATGAGATACTAAAACTCTCTGAGGTATTAAGAGAACGAATGGAAACAAAACAGCTAAAACCCGTACTAGAGGGAAATCTGATCTCAAAATTTGCGTACGATTTTATTCAGAGAGAAAAAAAATACACATTTTTCTTCTTTTTAGCCAAACATACCGCATCCTTTGCCGCGAAAACCAAGTGATCTGGATTTCTAGTGTCCCAAGAAATGGGAGCGCAAACGAAGAGTTTAAGAGAGCACCTCTTAAATTTTACAGTACTCTAAACGAGTCGGAAAAGTCCTTTCAATTTAATTGAAACTCGAGGGAAAGTCTGTCATTTACTTTGTGTGTTCACAACATTCACGAATAAAGAAGAGGCAAGACGCTGGAAATCTGTTGTATACACTCCAGAAGCGACAGAGACAAATTGAAGTACCTAGAACACTAGTTCCTTGGAAAAGTTTTATTTATTTTTACTTCGTACTTTCAAAAAGCTCCCCTTTTATTTTATTTTTTATTTTTTGTATTAAAAAAATGGCATTTACTCTCCCCCCCCTTTCGAGTAAATACAAGTTTCTTTCATTCTCTTCTTTTTTTCAGACAACATTCAAAGGGGTTGGAAGCAAAAAAAAAAAAAAAAAAAAAACTTTTTTTTTTGTTTTTCGGGAGGGGGAGAAAAAAAAAAAAAAAAAAAAAAAAAGTCTTTCTCTTCTGTCTTTCGAGAGCGGGAAAGGGAACAAAAGAAAACAAATTTGCTGTTGCCAACAAATAAAATGAAATGCAAAGATAAATAAACAAAGAAACTGAAAACCTGAAGAATCCAGCATGAAGACGGGGTGGCGGTAAAGAATTCTTCGCAAAAGAGATGTAAGTAGGAACTTTTCTAACACGAAAACAAGCTTCATTTATTATTTTGTGAAAGAAGAAAATTTGCAAGACGCCACGCCAGCGATGCGAAATCTTTGTTAACACACCAGGGGTCTAAACCGTCTTTCTCAGCTCTCCGCCACCCATCGTCCTCACCCCTCCTCACCTCTTCTATTCATGAATCGAAAACTTTTTTAATTAATCCACTATACGCCGAATTCACCCGCGTCTTCGCGTTGCCATGGCGACCAGAACAAAGAAGTGCCTTGCCGGGTAAAGCAGCAATGAGCGAGAAGAAATAACAGCTATCCCCATCTTCCCTTTTTTTCCCTTTTTTATATACCCGGGTAGGGAATGCAATTACTTTTCGTAACTACCTCTTCCTCCGGAAAGAAATAAACGAGGAAGTAAGTTCCTCTTACTTTTATTTTCGTAGAAAAATGCATTTTTGGTCAGGTCATTATACGATGTCTAGTAATGATTAAACCTGAAGCTAGCTGCCTCTGTGCTTGCAGTGTATAGAAATAGGTAACGAAGACCATTTCATTTCCGTGTCTTGTTAGAGCAAAACCATTCCTAATTCGACTAATTTCGCTTCACATTTCTTACTTTGTCTCTGTAGATGTTCTGACATACCTCTCGAATACTTGTGCAAGTCAGAATTTTCAAGAAGAATTGTGCAAGTCAGAAAGGCATTCTGAATTTTTATCGGATTGTAAAAATAAACATCACTCTCTTGTACCTCCTCAGGTGTGTTTCATGAACTTCTTTTAAATACACATTTTTAACTATATTTATTTATTAAGCAGGGAAGAGTTTATTATACTGCTATTTTAAAACTGTTATAGTTTGGCTAGAATTGAGGCTGGAAGGGGTTGCCTTTGGTACGAATTTTTTCCAGTTTGGTTATACAGCAAAAAGAACAGAAAATAATAGTAACAACTGAATTCTAAGAGCTTCGAATATTTGAAAACTGTATGATATGAACTGCATAGTTAAGGAATGCAGGGTAAAAGGGATTTTTAGAATTAATTCTGGCTAAAAGTCAATCCAAAGGAGAAGTTTTTACAACGAAAAGAAAGGTAGCCAGAATATACAGAAAATATTTTATACAGTTTAATCATAAAATATACAAATCTTCAAATCTCCTAGACATCCTTTCTTATCCTCCTTAGGGTTTAAGATAAGCTTATCATTTCATGTTGGTTTTAAGATTATATAATATACTCAACGCCAGCATTTTTAAGTCGCTAACCTTCTGCGCATATTTTTTTTAATCTAATGATTTGAGTATTGTGCTCCCGATAACTTTCTTAGAGTTGTAGGAGTTCCAGGTAGTAAGTTTAATTGTAGAAAAATGAAAGATTCTTCTTTTGTCAAAAAGTTAAATTATTAGCCCAAATGGACTTACGCCCAGAAGGGCCATTAGTCTCAAAGTGGTATTTTGCGTCGAATCACTTTAAATGACCAAATCACTTTTCAGATTGTCGCCATCAAATATTATCGATTTCTATTATACATTTTGTCACATACACACACAAATAATAAGTATGTGCACAGAGAAGTAAACGAGTTACAATCACGAAACTTAACATACATGTAGTGTATGAGGAGATAAACAAATGAATACAAATTCAGAACATAAGGTCCTTCTATTCAGAAGTTATGGCATGGAAAAGGTTAAAAATCAGTAAATATTACAGCCTTTTCTGGCAGCTATACAAGCCGAAGCACGGCGTGGCATCGAATCAAATAGGTCACCTATGACCTCCTGCGAAAGATCATCCTATAATCTTTGCAACTGAGCAGTTAATTCACCAATATCCCGGGACGGCTGCAGTTGCCTTCCAGATATGTCCCAAACTTGCTCTATTGGCGAGAGATCTGGTGACCTGGAAGTCCACAGGAGTACGTCATATCATTGAAGACATTGCTTGGAGAGTAACACTGTATGTTAACGAGCGTGATAAATGCCAAGTGGGTGACTTGATAGCATAGGCAATACAACCGGCGATAAAACGTCTTCTACATAATTGTGAGCCGTCATAGTGTCTTTAAGGACGACTACAGATGATTCTGTGTCGCAACAAATCGCTCCCAGCACTGTCACTCACACTTTGTGCAATCGCCGTATGCCGCTCGACAACAAATGCCAGATCGGACTGTTGGTCTAGCCGCCTCCACACACATGTGCATTGGTCATCAGCATTGAGGCTGAAACCGGATTCATCGCTGAAGACTACATGCTTCCAGTCAGTCATTCCAACTTGACTGAGTTCGGCAAATGTCCTGTCGACACTGCCTATGGTATGGGGTCTGTGGCAGACGTCTTAACGGACATCGGCAGCATATACCAGCGTCAGCCAGTCGCCCCGAATGGGTTCTCTTGATACCACCAAATGCCTGGAAGGTGGTAAATGGCGTCAAATCGATGCTAGCGACGTTGTTGGTGTGGAAGTGGTCGCTGATGTGATTGTACGGGGTCGCAGGGACACAGACTGACCCACCGCGAAGATAGACTATCGCTTCCGTGATCCATTGTTGGCAACACCGAGCAACTACCATATTGCTCCGACCAAGATGGCGGCGGATACGCTTGTTCCGAAAACCTGCTTCACTGAGGCCTACTATAACGCACCTTCCCAAAGCCTCACAACTGTTCATACTGCCGCCGGTTACACCTCAGAGGCATCTCTGGTCACAATACCGCCCATCGAAATCGACAGATTCTTTTGAATAGCTTTACGGCACGAGTAATCATGCTTTTAATCTCATATGTAATTTATATATGCGTAGATGTAAATTGGACATATTTAGTGTGTAGATGGAATGATGGGCTTTTAGACAGACGTGGCCAGATTCAACATAAATTTATTATTAGATAAAGCAATTCTGGAGGCTTAGTGCTTGTTTCACATATGATTATGGGTGCTCTAGGTATCCCACAATTTTTTATACGCAGTTACATTTTAGAACAACGGAAGAATACGAATAAGCGAAAAGACTGTTTGTTCAAGACAGACTAAACGGCACACAACGCTGCTGAATTATTTATGGCTCGGAAATTCTTTGTTTGAGTTCTGGATAGCAATTAGGCAAGAGTTTTTGCAATTCGGAATACTATAGGGGAAAATATGATACTTTTGAGCAGATGTGAAGGAGGCTGTATATTTTAAATCCGAAATTTAAAGTCTCTTGCCAAAATTTTGTTAAAGATTTTCTTTCATATTTTATATTTAACGTCAAGCTTCCAGGTATATTTCAGAAACATGATTCTGTTTGAAAATTCTTCGGTTGCTCCTTAAAAAAGACCAAGGAATTTTCAACAAATTTCTACAATTTTCATATTCTCTATATTTTATCATTTTTAAATTTTTTGAATTGTTTGGTATTTTGAAACGTTTGTGAATGTGTATATAGTTCGACCGCCTCATCCGCGACCATGAGCGCAAACATGCATGCGCCATTTGGACCGAATTATTCTCAAAATAGGGTGGAAGGATGGGAACTTTCTTTCCCTCCGTTTTCTCTTTCCGGAGAAGAGAAGAATTTCACGTGATCTTTCACGTCGCAGCGAGTAATAACGCCCCTTTTGGGTGAGGTCTATATGTTTTGGCAGAATGCCAGCCAGAGTTGCGTTTGAGACGGTCGAACTATACATACATACACACAAACGTTATACATATATATATATATATATATATATATATATGTATATATATATATGTATAGATATATAGTGAGAGAGAGAATCATATGAGAGTATATATACACATGTGTGTATGTGTGTATGTGCATATATGTATGTATATATGAAGAATTACAGCAATGAATAATTATTGCAAATTTAAGTTAGAATTTTTATTTATCTATCTTTTATCTTACGTGCAATTTGGAATCATGTTGGAGCAGTCTATGTCTTGATGATTATTAAATTTAAAAATGCTTGAAAATATTTATTTTGTTACACTTTTGGAGAGCTTTCATTATCTCACTTTTAACTAAATTTTCTTTATTGGCATTTTAAAAATTTTTTTAATGTCTCCAGTACTAATAATCACCTAGATACAGTTTAGAAACGTGTCTCTACTGAAAATTCTACATATTTAAGGCAGTAAAAAAAAGATTTTGACCAGCAAGAAATGTTTCAAATAATTTAGCAATAATATTATACTTTATAATTAATGCGGCTATTTAGTATAAGTAATTCTTGTTGAACTTGAACTGCAGTCAGAAAAGTACGTTTTTATGAAGTACAGATTTTAACATTCCATACCATGAACTGCGCATTTTCTCTTCCCCACCCTTCAACCCCCCCAAAAAAGGAATTTTCTTCTGGTTTATCAAAATTTGTTCCACTTATTTTAATGGCAATTTTCAGCGGATTTTAATGAAAGTAAACTGAACCAAAAGAAGACAGTACTGTAAAATGGCATTTTATTCCAGTGAAAAAACAATACCGTGAAAAGTAGAATCAATGATTTTTTGTGGCTCTTGATTACAAATCAAATCAGACAGGGCAAAGAGAGCGCCTTGCTGAGAAAATGCAAATTCGATATTAAAAAATTATTTGAAATGATCTGTCAATTTAGTAGAATTTTTATACATGTAAAAGACAGCAGTTTAGTTGCTTCCTTCAACATCAACATAAGAACTGAAATACGGAGGTAAAAGTTAACCCTAAATCACTTAATTAATTTGCGAATTTAATAGGTTTTTCAAAGCAGAAAACAAGAAAAATCTGCTTGGCCCTCGTCCGGATCCCAGCTCCGGATTTCCCGATTGCTAGTCAGACGTGCTTCTAATAACACACAGGAAGGAAGTAGAAAATTAATTACAAATTCCCTAAACGCAATGGATCATGAGATATTTTGTTTCTTCCAGGGCTTAATTTCTAGAAGGGCTTGAGCCCTATGAAAATCATCAGAGATATGTGACAAAAACAAAAAATAATAAAATAACTAATACAAAAACACATAAAAAAATCTGAAAGCTTTCCGATTTTAAACTACGTCCAAAGGAACCTTTTTTTAACGTTTTATGTGTTACCTTTATTTGTTAAATATCATGTTCTACGTACTCAACCATTAAATTCATTCATCAGCAATATCGCAAAATACACTGCTCGCCACCCAAATTGCAACCAAACATCAAGAAAGACAAGAGATATCACAATAAAATTTATTAAGTAGATAACATGTTGACCAAGTGTCAAATGATTAAATTTATAGACTTCTGTGAAGTGTGGTTCCTTCTAAAATCAGTAGCCAGAGTAGCCGCCATTGTTGGAGATCACCGCTGCCACACGCCTCGGCATTGATTCAAAGAGACTTTGGATGTGTTCTTGTGCTACAGTAGACCAAGCAGCTTCTACACGTTACCAAAGTTGATCTGGTGTGGCAGCTTGGGATGTAATTTGGGTCCATAATTCAGCAACCATGGACCACATGTTTTCTGCGAAAGATCTAGAGAGCGAGCCGGCCAGGGAAGCAATTCTGTCTGGCGATTGACGAAGAACCCTTGGACAATGCGTGCCACGTGTGCTCGCCCATTATCCTGTTGAAATATGGTTGTGGGCAAGCCCTGAAGGAAAGGAAGGACAACTGGCTCCAACACCCGGAGATGTAGCGCTGCCTGTTTAAAGTACCGGCAATGCGTACTAGAGGAGGGCGAGAGTGATATCCAATACCGCCCCATACCATAATACTTGGTGCAGGACCAGTGTGGTAGTGCATAACGCAGCTGTTCAGCATCCTCTCTCCACGGTGTCTCCAGACTCGAATCCGACCATCGTTGTGTTGCAGACAGAAGCGTGACTCGTCAGTGAAGACAATTTCATTCCCTTCTGCCATCCACATCCTTCTTTCATCGCACCACTGGCGGCGGAGACGTTTGTGGTTCTACGTCAAGGGTATATGAAGCAATGGACGTCTTGCGGACAGACCACTCTGCTGTAAATGGCGTCGAATGGTACGCGCAGACACTGGATGATGAATGTGCTGTGCTATGGTTCGTGATGTGACTGAGCGATCCGTCACTGCCATGCGCACAATGTTCCTGTCATCACGTGAAATGGCGCACTGAGGTGGATGCGATCGAACACGTCGGTCCGTCTTACCCTCCTGCATCCAACGGTCACATATCCCCATTACAGTTGTTTGGTTTCGTCCAACACGACTATCGATTTCCCTGAAAGATAATCCACACTCTCGGTAAGCCACTATTTTTCCTCTGTCGAACTCGGATACTTGATCAAGCGATGATCGCTGTTTACTACGAGGCATAAATGATCATTTTTTTTTTTAAACTACTAGAAAAACACAATTGCCGAACTTGAAATTGTCGAAAACCTCAAGCCTTAAATATCGCTTTGAAGTGGCGCCACGGGCGCGCATGATGTGCGTCTGGCTTGAAATTCTAATCATTTGCATATCTCACCTCCGCTAATGCATGTTTTAAATTTTATGTTATTTGCATGCTTTCTTCAGGGTGTTGCATTTACGGTGGCTAGCAGTGTAATTTTAAAATGAGCATATCTTTAGAATTTTCGATACAGGGTCTCGTGCGCTCGAGACAATTTTTTTTTTCTTAGAGTGTTGCACCGCTTACTTTGGAATCGTTTAATTTGTTAGCCGAAAATTTGTTGAAGTGTTAGGAAATATGAAATTGGTAATAAAATAAATTTCAAATTCCAAATTAGGGCTTTCACATGCCTATATTCTATGAAAGATTATGTTACTCAAATTCTGATGGCTCTATGTACCGTCATTTTATCACAATGCGATAAACATACATACATTCATGCAGATTCTTCATTATTTAATTTCTTTAATTATAATACAGGGCTGTAATATTTGGTGGCAATAATTTGAAAAGTGATTCGCCGTTTATAGTTTTCAATGCAAAATGCCAAAACGAAACTAATACTCCTTCAGGACAAATTGCCCCTTTGGACTAATAATCTGTAATTAAAATAATTAATAATCAAAATAATAATATAATTAATTACTAAAAATAATTAAATAATTGAAAATAAAAATCAATAAAATGTAAAGAAATAAATACGCATTTAGTAAATTATTAAATTAATCACAAACGTCGAAATAATAAAAAAAAAGGACCTCGTCTTACATGGGATTATAATTTCCGCTGGAATTATAATTTCGTTCAACAACTAAGAACTAGCGGAACTGGGCTCCGGTTGAATTTAATCCCTGACTGTACAATGTAATATACTACCTCAAGATAGGAATACATGTCATTCTTTTTCTAATTACCAATTAAAAATATAAAGCGTCACTAATTAGATCGGAGGGAATGCTAGAAACAGTATGATAGTATGGAGGAAAATTTTAACGGATTATTGCAACTATGAAAACAAAGAGAAAAGAATCCAACTCTTTCTGATCATGATCCATTGGCTGCATAATTCTAGCTTGTGAGGTGAGGGGGAATTTCCTACGAAGCTAAGTCTTCGTTTGTAAGCTAAGAACAAATATAAGGGTCTGGATAACTACCATTTTCATCTCTTGTATTTGGTTACATCTTTCTAAAAAGTCTGTAGATGCTCTTTTCTATAGGAAATCACTAGGATTGGACATATCTGACAAAAACTCACAATCTCCATCCAACGGTTTGCTTCCTAGGGACGGGACGACGTGTATCAAAAGTTAGAATGTATTTTTAAGGCTTACTTATTACTAAAGTAAAATTTTAAGGGCTCAAAAGAACTTTTTTCGTTGAAATTATGACTGATTTTCATAAAGAAAGCTCTCTTGTTTAAGGCTCTGGAGCACTCCAGCTGGAATTACAATTTGTCTCAAAACTTGGGAAGTACCGGAGCCGGGTTCTGGCTCTCTCCGACGCAGTTTAAGCTCTGGTTTCTTTCCTGTGCAATGTCATAACTTAACATATACATTGTGTCATTCAGCAAGATTTGAATTACACTATGAACGGTAATACATTTGTCTTTTCTGTTGTCCTGTATTTGTTCTAAAAATATCGTCACGATAGCTCGGATCATAGATGCTTTTTTTTCTTCCAATGCATGTCTTTGTACGTTATTATTGTACGTTCTTCTAGCGTATGTTATCACATCTAATAACGCGTGAGGATGGGAGAAACTTCTCCGAGAAACGAGCTTCCCTTTCTCCTAGCATTGGAGGATTCCCAGCCAAAACTATTTCTCCAGAACCAATGTCCTGACTAGCTAGGAGGGACATTATATAAGTGAGATGAAAATATTTCCGCTTTGAGCTTTGTTCATCATGGGTTTTCCCCAAAGAACTAGTTTTCGTGTAAGTCAACCAATCAGTTGCACCAAAATTCACTAAAATTCTGGGAAATGTTTCTTTCGACACGCTGTTAAGTTAAGACAAAGAATAGTTATTGTTAAGAAGGAAAGCTTTGCCAAAGCAGGTACTGGTGGAGGTGAAAGTATGGAGGACACCAGCTATGTTCTATGGGTCAACTGGTAATGCCTCCCCACATTAACTCCTAAAAAAGAGGGGATTGCCCCTCTTTCTTTTTAGTTTAAAAAAAAATTATAAGAATTTACATAGACTGAAGCTTTCCAAATGGTCTAGAGAGTTTCCCTATTATGGTACATCGTGCAATCCCACCGTATGTTCCGCATTCAGCATTTATTAAAAATGATGATGTCGGACCTAAGGAGATTGCAATACGGCCTGAATACAATTTCAAATTCACTAATTAAATTGAACATCTGTTTTAGTGCAAAAAAAAAAAAAAAAAAAAAAAAAAGGAGATAAACATAATTAGCAAACAGATAAATACAATGAGATAATTATAATTAGTACTGGAAACAGAGTGGCTCCATCACATCGTAGAGGGAAACAGTTGCGCATGCGCAAAAATAACTGTCGAAGCAAATTCAACCTTGATACCTTTTTGCCCACGCGCAGAATTTTTGTCGAAACTGTGTCGAAGGTCAAAGGTCAGGTTTGTCAAGATCACTGATTTCATTTACTGAGAGTGAAAAAAAAAATAAATAAATAAAAAAAAAATCTGAAAGATTTCAGATTTTAAATTACGTCCAAAGGCGCGTTTTTTAACGTTTCTTGTGCTACCTTTTTTTATTAAATATCATGTACTACGTACTCAAACCATAAAATTCAGTTCAAAATCAATATCGCAAAATCATTTTAAAATGAACATATCTTTAGAATTTCCGTAAGTCTCGTGCGCTGGAGATAAAAATGTTTTTCTTTTTCCGTACAGTGTTGCCATTGCTCGCTTTGAAATCATTTAGTTTGTTAATCAGAAATTCGTTGAAATGTTACAAAACATAAAATCGATAATAAAGCAAATTTCAAATTCAAAATTAGGGCTTCCAGATGCCCATATTCGCAGTAGGATGACGTCATTCAAAATTCGATGGCTCTAGGTTTTATCACAATGCGAGAAACATGCATACATTTATGCAGATTTTTCATTTTTTAAAATTTAATGCAGAGCGATAACATTTAGTGGCAACAATTTGAAAAGTGAAACGGGCATTCAGAGTGATTCAACGCAAAATCGCAAAACGAAAGTAATAGTCCTTCGGGACTAAATCCCTTTGGACTAAAAATAAAATGGTATCATACTTCTGTGACACCATTTTTTTTCGCTCTCAGTAAATCAATTCAGTCATCTGTAGAAGTTGATTACTTAATGGATTGTTTATTATGAGTAAAAGAAATCTACGAAAATCTGAGTTTAAATTATCCCGAAAAGTCTTGTCAAAGAACGAATCCGTTAAATTCTTCGTACCGTATTTCTTAATTTGCTGTACATCTGGCAATTTGGCAACAAGAGTTTATCCCTTCTCGATATAGCGGCGCGGTAGTCAAACTGATTTACATTACGTCTACAGAAGTTTTCCTTCTTTATATAAATATTCTTTGCTTGAGGGTGGCTAGTAAATGTGATACCGGTTTTACTACTTAGCACGCTCGGTATGTTCTTCAGTAACATCAGAAATATGCCATCAGTAATGCGTACTGCTAAAGTATTTGTCTTTTCCACTGCCGTGCGCCCTTACCCTCTCTAAAAAATATCTCCACGGTAGTAAGTTTCAGAAATGGTATGTAATTTTGGAATTATTTAAAATTATTAAACATATAATATAATTGCAAAAATAATTAAATTACTGACTATTCAAAAAGCATGTTGCAGCACCATTTCTAGTTGGAATTATATATCAAAAATAAAATTATTTCTATGTCAGGGATCAAAGAGCTGCAATTTAACCATGCACGTTCTACATATTTCTCTAACAATCCTTTCGCTTCCCATCTTTTCCTGGGTGAAATTTATCAACTGAAACTAAATCGTACTGCAAATGGAATCTTTATTCTTTGAAAATCCTGGACTACCGTCTTCACGTGACACCTGCACCGGAGCTTGTCAGGAGAGTCAACAAACGACTCTTTGCACGTGCACTTAGCCCTTTGTGCCTCACTCCATTTACACGTTCTCTGCTATTTAAGTGTCCCTTTAGTGAATCTATTGTTCGCAAATAAAGTGAACTTCGGTAATGGACTCCGTTACCATTACTACAAAGCACAGTTAACAACAGGTGTTGGCGGGTGGATGGAAGCATGTCAACAGAGAACAGAAATTTCGAAATTCGGTCGTGCTTTCACAAAGGATTATTTGGTGAAATTTGTAGTCCGACGGTTGCAGTGAAGTTTTAATGAGAATGCTATTAATATTGTTGTTAAATACCGACGCTTAAAAGGCATTCAACATTTTCTGATAGTATAATTGCAAGAAATTTCTAAAATAGTATGTACTTGTTGGTTATGATTTCAATCATTTTAATTGAAGCAGAGCAACCATGTAAGTAATAAATGATTATTACAGGAAAATGAATATATTACCATATATTATTGTTCGGAAATTCAAGCTTTGCACAAAACCAAGGCGACTTACGAATTATGCCTAAGCTAAAATTTCACCAGGCAGCTCTGAAGTTACGTAATTTATAATTTCTATCAGTGATCTTTCGTTTTCAAATTGCGTTATAAATTTCAAAATTTAAAGTACTAATCAGTTTAACTGAAATATCGGAGCTAGAGTTAGATCCAAAGGCAGAAGTATGGAATAGAAAGGCATCATTTATACGTATCTCACTTGTTTGTAATTTCATCTATGTGCCCATTCATTTTTACTTATTTTTAAAAGTAAAATATTTCATTCAATACGATGCTTAATTTCGGTTATACCTCATTGCGTCCTGGCTCATTCATCGACACAATTCCTCTCACAATTCAGGTCACGTCCGAGCGGTAAAATCGCTGAACACTGGTGTAACTCTGACCTGGGTTCGAATCCATTTCCTTAGAAAGTCCTCCACAATGGCATCTCTGTCCTTAGGCATATAGCCCTTGTGCGCTTTGCAATTGTAAGGTTTATCCTAAGTTTATTAACAGTTATTTTAAGTTTTCTATCTTTCCTTTCTTATTCTAATTTCAGCTTACAATTTCCTACCAGAATGTAATTTCAGAGACGTAGTTAATGCAAATGAGAAAGAGTACTATTTAAGTCGCTACTTCACGGACTTCGAGAGAAAGAGCCTGATTCCCTGAGTAGCGCGCCCGTTTGCCTTTGGGTAATTTCTCTCTTAGTTACTACGCTCGGCCATACCTTAGGCCCTTGCTAGGCTTCGCCGATTTAATTAGTACTTAGGGGCCAACTAGTTAGATCTCTGATAGCTTCAGCTATACCTTTCAGATAGTTTAATTAAGCTAGTTTAGTTTAATTTAAATTTATTATCATTTAAGTTCAAGCCCGAGTGGAGGTTTTGTGTAAAGTTCCAAGTAGGAACTGATTGTAAATATGTAAAGACATCAGGCATTTTTGGAAGCAGGAGACATGAAAAATGAGCAACGCCTTCGCCGGGAATCTAACCACGGACCTCTCAGTTACGCGTCGAGCATGCAGACCACTACACCACGAAGGCATGCGAAGAAAGCGGGAAAAATACCTTATAAATATACTGAAAAATAAAGGGTTGTAAACCTCTTTAAGTCTCTTAGAATTAAGTTAAGTAAAACCGCACAACATAATAAACTAAACCTAATTTTTCAGAATTTAAAAAAAATTTGCTTGGATGTGCATTGATGGGATGTGCATTAGAGGGAGAAATATCTTCGACTGTTACGATATTAAACAGAAAACTTCTTGAAAACATAATCTGTTCACAACACTGTGCTTAAGATTGAGAATAAAACCTTCTCCTGACGGCACTTGTAGAATTTTCCTTAAAGAAATTTAAGATCTGCTCATGTAACTAAAACTTTTCTGAATAAATAAATAAATAAATGTTATTTATTTAAACCTAACTCTAAAAAGAATGCAAGATCCCTTTCCTTTCCGGGTGAAACGTTATACAGTTTGAATTCTTAAGATCTAAAAATACATTTTTTAATAGAGATAGCAATTTAATGTAAACTAAAAGAAGAATGACAAAACTGATGGTCTCGTATGAGATTAAAACGAAGTAATCCAGAGAACGAATCTCTATCAGGCAAACAGAAATATTATTAAACTTGACGTAACATAACGTAACGTAGCGTAACAAAAGAAAGAAAAGAAGATGCTCAGCAACTGTGTGCTACCCACGATAAAGCTAAGACTAGAACTTCTCTGAAATAGTAGCAATACAAACATAGCCGGCGTGGCCTTTTGTAATAATACTAAAAGTCTTGCATCTTGAAATTAGCTGTAGGGGAAAATAAAGGCACCTCTTCCTTCCAAGCAGCACTCTACTATCAGGTACAACACCAAACAAATATATAACGCATTCCACCAACTAAATTTTTTGCAAAGCAGTAGTATTACAGTAGCATTAAAATACTTTGTTTACATATGCATCTCACGCCTCAGACTAAAATTTCAATATATGCCTTTTCCAATTTTACGCCATTTATTTTTTAACAGACCCTGGAAAAACGTATAAACGACATTCACTGCATCAGTAAGTCGTAATTTAATTATTGAGTCAATGTTTGTGTGATGTCTTAGGACAACTTTCTACAGCTAAACTATAAAAAAGTAAAATATTCTTATACCATCCTTTCTTTAACTGAAAATGTATAATTTGGAATATACGTCTTTTCCATTTAAAAAAGACAAAGACATTTTCCACGTTAAAATCGTTTTGTAACAGACTCTGAAAAAAGGTATAAACGGTGCTTCACTATATCAGTAAGTCGTAATTTAATTATTGTTAATTATTGTGTAAAAAAAGACCTTTTCCACTTTAAAGTCATTTTGTAACAGAAGCTAGAAAAAAGTATAAACGACGATTCACTGTATCAGTAAGTCGTAATTTAATTATTGCGTCAATATTTGTGTGTATGTCTTAGAACAAATTTCTACAGCTAAACTATAAAAAATAAACATTTTTATACCAATCTTTTTTTAATCCAAGTTGTATAATTTGGAATATACGTCTTTTCCATTTAAAAAAGACAAAGGCATTTTCCACGTTAAAGTCATTTTGTAACAGACCCTGGAAAAAGGTATAAACTGTGGTTCACTGTATAAGATGTAATTTAATTATTGTGTGAAAAAAGACCTTTTCCACTTTAAAGTGATTTTGTAACAGAAGCTGGAAAAACGTATAAACGATTCTTCACTGCATGAGTAAGTCGTAATTTAATTATTGAGTCAATGTTTGTGCGTTATGTCTTAGGACAACTTTCTACAGCTAAACTATAAAAAAGTAAAATATTCTTATACCATCCTTTCTTTAACTCAAAATGCATAATTTGGAATATACTTCTTTTACATTTAAAAAAGACAAAAGCATTTTTCACGTTAAAATCGTTTTGTAACAGACTCTGGAAAAAGGTATAAACGGAGCTTCACTATATCAGTAAGTCGTAACTTAATTATTGTTAATTATTGTGTAAAAAAAGACCTTTTCCACTTTAAAGTCATTTTGTAACAGGAGCTGGAAAAACGTATAAACGACGTTTCATTGTATCAGTAAGTCGTAATTTAATTATTGCGTCAATATTTGTCTGTATGTCTTAGAACAACTTTCTACAGCTAAACTATAAAAAGATAAACATTTTCATGCCGATCTTTTTTTTTAATCCAAGTTGTATAATTTGGAATATATGTCTTTTCCATTTAAAAAGTCAATGACTTTTCCCACTTTAAAGTCATCTTGTAACAGACCCTGAAAAAAGGTATAAACGGTGCTTCACTGTATCAGTAAGTCGTAATTTAATTATTGTGTAAAAAAGGCCTTTTCCGCTTTAAAGTCATTTTGTAACTGACCCTGGAAAAGGGTATAATGATGCTTTACTGTATCAGTAAGTCATAATTTAATTGTTGTGTCAATATTTATATGTACGTAGGGTCTTAGGACGACTTTCTGCAATTAAACTATAAAAAGGTATTCTTAGTAACCTTTCTTTAACAAAAGACATACAGTTTGCAATGTACGTCTTTTCCACTTAAAGCCGTTCATTTTGTAACATACCCTGGAAAAACGTATAAACGGCGCTTCACTGTATCAGTAATTCGTAATTTAATTTTTGTGTCAATATATATGTGTCTATGAGGTCTTAGGGCTACTTTCTGTAGCTAAACTATAAAAGGTGAAACATTCCTGTCATCCTTTCTTTAACCAAAGATGTTTTAATTTAGAATATACGTCTTTTCAACTTAAAGGACATTTATTTTGTAAAAGATCCTATAAAAACGCATAAACGGTGCTTTAATGTATTAAGAAGTCGTAATTTAAATTTTATGTCAATATTCGTGTGTGTATGTAGGGTCTTGCCACCCAATTGGTATAGCGGTTAGCGTCGCTGACTGCCTTGCCGAAGAGCCCGGGCTCGAATCCCGGAGAAGGCATGGATGTTTATAAATGTATAATGTCGGTAAGGCATGGCGGCTCTCTAAATATGCGGCGAGCCGAAAGTCCTCTCGTGTGGCTTGGTGGATGGGGTGAAAGGTGAGAGACCCTGGGACCCGTTCCACCGGGTGCTCTCCATCAAAATTGCGGTGGAACTGAGCCAAACACTGTTACCCGTTAAGTGCTCAAGGCTGTTACCAACGACAGGCGTAATCTGGTGCTCCTTGCCACGAGGAATTTCGTGGGTTTGGGCTGACTATGTGAGACTAGTGAGCATTAGCAGTAGGGTCTTAGGACGACTTGCTGATAAACTATAAAAAGATAAAACATCCTTACTATCCTTTCGTTAACCAAATACGTATAATTGGAAAATGATTTGGAATATACGTATTTTTCACTTGAATTCCATTCATTTTGTTACAGACCCTGGAAAAACGTATAAACGGTGCTTCGCTGTATCAGTATGTCGTAATTTAATTTTTGTATCAATATCTGTGTGAATATAGGGTATTAGGACGACTTTCTATAGCTAAAAAGTATAACATGCTTACCATCCTTTCTTTAACGAAAGACGTATAATTTTGAAATGATTTGGAATATACGTCTTTTCCATTTAACGGGCATTCATTTTGTAACACACCCTGGGAAAACGTATAAACGGTGCTTTACTGTATCAATAAGTCGCAATTTAACTTTGTGTATCAATATTTTTGTGTGTATATAGGGTATTAGGACTACTTTCTGTAGTTAGACTATGAAAAGGTAAAACATTCTTACTATTCTTTCATTAACCAAAGACGCATAATTATCCTCTTTCTTCGAAAATAGTAAAATAAATCCAGTTTCTGTTTATAATTCCGAGCTGTTAGAGTCATGACACTGTGGAAGATATGTCCCTGACATCTTTTTTGTGGACATTTCCAGGTTGTCTATAAATGTATATTTCAACTCATGCTGAAGATTGTCCTGTAGTACAGGAATTTCTTTCTTCCTTCTCCTCGCAAGAAAAATCCAAAATAAATCTTTCTGTGCAAATACATCCACCTCACTCCAGTTCCTCATTTCCCACGACAACTTTCGACGCTGGTTGAGCAACTTTTCACAAACACTTGCTTACGATCCACTGCTCTGACTCGGAAAACAAACGGACCCAAAGGCGGAAGGGATTCCCGAGGAAGCGATTTGTGAGAGAAAAAACAAGCAACCGGACCGAACGAATCTTGAGATATCTGCGCTTATTTATTGCCCGCTCTGCCCCGGCGTAATAACCAAATTACGACTCGGAGGAATAATAATATGACGCATCTATTCTCGGAGGAGGTAATCACATTGAAAGAAAAAGCAGGGGGTCTTTGTGGTTCACGGGCATATCAATATGAGGGTTCAGTGGGCTGGAAATGCGGGATGTCTCTGTTGGAAGAGAGGGTCCGTATTGGCATTGAATAAAAATGCTCGTAGGCCACTAAGAAAAAACTTATCTTAAATATTATCATGAAAACAAATCTTTTGCTAGAAAAGAAATTCGGATTAAAGTGCACCAATACTTGGTAAAAGTATACTAATGGTAACTTAGGCAGTGTGTGGCCACGGACACTTCAGATAAAAACTTATGGATGTAAAAAAATTCAGCCAGTTGACATGATATTCGATAGTACGCTGTTTATCCTAATTTGCTGTTGTTCTAAATAGCCAGACGCTTGTAACTTACTGCCTTCATGATCAATACCCATCTATCCTTTAGCCATCTCACCATCGAGAATATTGCCCAGGGCGCACCACAGGAGCGACCAAATTACACCCCTGAGAAATGGAAAGATTCCGTTCTGATTTTAAAGGATAATGCCCTATTGGGGGCGGATCCAAGGGGTCTTTTTTTCAGCTTCCTCTGGCGCCAAAACCTGTTTAGAGAACTTTCGGCTTGCAAGTATTTCAGTTGTCCACATTCCGAATAGATACTCTGCACTTACAAGCATACAAGCCTTCTCCGGGATTCGAGCCAGGATCCAACCATGCAGCAGCCAGGGTAGTTAAGCACTATTACAAATCAGATCGGTTTATCCGAATTTGTTGGTATCTGTCTTAATTCGGATACGCTAAAGTTCAGTTAACTGGACAAATAATGTTACTTTTATTCCAGATCTGCATCGTCCTTTCTGAAGAAACCGAGGGGGTTAAAACCGCTGAATACTGGCTGTTGGACTCGAGTTCGATCTCATGCGAAACGGGCTGTCTGCATGATTACTGTTTGACAATTTTCCCCATGTGTAACAAGACAGTTTGCCTTAGAAAATCTCCGCAAATTTCCCAAAAAAAAAAAAAAAAAAGATTTTATTCGAGAAATTTTTTTTCTCCCAGTTTATTCGAGAATATATTTATACGAGAACAGCTCTTAGGCAGATAGCTCTCGTGAATTTTGCCAAGTTCCAATAACCCTAATCTTCTGAAGAACCTTGAAAGCAATACCATTTTTCGGTTTTTAAATCTTAAGAATATATAACATCTTTATAAAAAAATAGGGTTAAGATTACCGCAAATTTTTTAATTATTAATGAAAGAATAACTTTGTGTTTTTAGGCATAGAAGTAATATATTTCATATCTGCTTCGAGAACTACCTACAGATACAATATTAAATATATATCTGCATTAGTACTGTATCAATTGTTTTCCTTTTTTTTTTTCAATTTCTTGTTTATCTTAGCATTATGACCTCATTGTTGTCTAAAATTGATAGCCAATAGGGATATTCACTTTCCCCATACCTTAATTTTATTTTTATAATAATTTAGATCATTTTCAATGCAAAACTGATAAAAACCCCATTATGCAAGAACTGTTTTCTTGCTGTGCGCCTTCCCAAATAGCTATGTTACGTTTGAACACTAGGTTTGTTTGACATTATAGCATTATAGTATAGGCGATTATAATTCACCTATACTATAATGTGGCATTTAAAGTTTTTTCTCAGTCTCCTTAATCAATTTAATGTTACATAAAAGCAAAAAAATAGAATATACAGACCTTTTGTGTGATATTTAATTCATTATGCAGCTCGTGCACGCCATAATTTTAAGAATTAACATTTTTATTGCTTCATTTCTTTAGTATGAATGAATGGCTTACAATCCACTAAAGTTAAAATTAAATGACGAAAGGAAAAGCAAAAATATTCTTGTGATGCATTTTATTGATTTAAACTTTTAAAAAGTGTACTTTAGAAGCCTGATATTGTAAATTTTTATCATCATTAGTAATAGAATTATTAGAATATCGCTTTTCTTGCCATAAAACTATACAGGTTCTCTCAGGATCAAAACTGACTTTTTTTTCTAGTTGTTCAGAATGCAAAAAAATACGTTCTTATACATTTTAACTACCCGTGTAACAATCATGTATGTCAGTCCGATATTCAAGAGGATGTTTGTCATGAATTATGGCTGCATGGGCGTTTTCTTGGTTTTCCTCATTTGTAACGTTTATACGAGTTAGTTTTGCTTAGAAAGTTCTCCACTGAGGCATCCTTACCCTTTGGCAAATAGCCGTCGAGTGCTTTGCTATAATCAAACAAACCAGACCAAAGAATATACATATATAAATAAGTAGCTTAAAATTTAAAAATAAATTATACATGTACGAAACCTAACTAATCATTTATATTTTCATTGTTTCCCCTATCTGTAATGTGGATACGAGCCAATTTCCTTAGAAAGTCTTCACGAAGGCATCCCTCCCCTTAGGAAGATAGCCCTAGTGTGCTTTGTCATAATAAACTAAACCAGACCATCATAAATTAAGGAAATATGATATGCATAACGTATTACTTTCACAAGCTCTCTTTAAAAAATGCCTTGTCTTGGGTTGTAGAATTTGGATAACCAGGATTGGTTTGGTTTATGAGGCAAAGCATACTGGGGCTATCTGCTTAAGGGAAGGGATGCCTTCGTGGTAGACTTTCTAAGCGAAGCTGGCTCGTACATATGTTACACATGGGAAAAATCTCAAAAATGTTCATGCAGCCAGCCCATTCACCTAGAATCGAATTCAGGTCGAAACTACCAATGTTTAATAATTTTATCACTCGGCCGCCGGTGGGTCTGGCCAATCAGGCGTCGGATTTCGAGTTATGCAAATCGTCATCGCAAGGGCCCTCATTAAAAAAAATCTAATATTCTAAAGATCCTCCAAATCATTAAACAGCTTTAAAAACTAGTAAACAAAGTTTGCGTCTCAAGATGAGAGAATCTAAAAGGTCGAGTAGATGGAATCCTTCTTCATCAGTCTCCCACTGATCAGGAATTAATTTAATCCAAAATTCCTATTCTTATATAAAATGTAAAGCTAATGTGTGCATTCATGTTAAGATTTTCTGTTCCTGTACTTAAATAAAAAGTGATTTCTATTCTTAATAATTGTGCAAAATCCATATTCTTAAATGTAATGTAAAATTATTTTCTGCTGAGAAAATATACATTACACATATTTTTTCGCGGCAAAATTTAAATCATTCTAATCTTAAAGTGAAGACACAATTTAATAGAAATTAGAAAACCTTTTCACTCAGTTTTCAGGATTTAAAGAGTATCGCAGATACTTATTTTAACTATGACTGCATCAGGTTATAACATATCAACGAAATACCAGCCACCCAATAGGAATAGCGGTTAGTAACACTATCTGTCATGCCGAAATGCCCGGGTTCGAGTCTCAGAAAAGACATGGATGTTTGCAAATGCCTAGTGTCTATGCGGCATGGGGACACTCTAAACATATGGCGAGCCGGAAGTCCTAGCGAGAAGCTAGTTGTAAGAGGGTAGTAGACAGGTAACAGGAGGTAGGAGACCCTTGGATCCGGCTTCCCCTGGTTGCTTTCTCTCAAAATAGGCGACGGAACAGAGCTAAAGTCTTGCTCTCACTATACGATGCTCAAGGATCAGGCCAAAGGAAGGTAGTCTAATTAAAAATGTTAAAACTATTTTAAATAACTAACCAGTCTGCAAATTTAATACATAGCTATTAATAACATAAACTATATGAATAACAAACTGCGACGATTAAAAATATCTTGCGGGTACCAAACTTTCAGAAATAAAATAAAATAAATAAAAATCTAGATTTTTTTCCCCTTTACATTTTTTTCCCTTTACTTTTCCCCTTTATTATTGTTGTTTGCATATTTTTTCCTGGATATTTAGTAAGCAGAATTTCAAATCACGGTATATTTTAAAGTATATTTATCTTGTTAATAAAAAATTTTAATTTCATTCAGAAATTTAATAAATAAATAAAAAATTCTGACTCTTCAGCTTTTTTCAGATCGTGCATTCAGCCCACGTGCAGTGTGAGTGTAAGATCATCTCACTGGGTTACTTTTAAGCGGGTTTAAAATAATTAAAAATCTCATGAACTACAAGACGTTTGGGGTTACATTCATAGAACCGACACTACTCCTGACCGATTTGGGACCTGACTACACCTGACCGATTGTACGCGAGTAATTAGGTCCATCACTCGCGTACAATCGACACGATCAAATAGAAAATTTCATAATGATGTATGTGATAATGATTGAGAAGTTTGGTGTATATTTGCCACTTTCGCAGAAATGCCAAGGCATATCGTTGACACTGCGTAAATTCGAAAGTGGCATAACATCAACACAGCGTGACAATGGCAATGGCAATGACAATGGCATGAAAAGCTGCGTTCAAACAACAGTATAAAGAGCATAAGTGGTTTAAGCCGAGCTGTGTTGCCAGGCAACCAGTCTGTGCTACGTCACACAATTTGGTCTAGGGCTTTCGGCATAAAGTTCGAAGTTTTCAGCTTTATGCCAACTTGGGATAAACGTCAGAGCGAACACGCGAATCCTGAATGGGAAAACAGAGCGGGAAAGCTGTAGACACATCCACCACGAATGCGCAAATTTAACTTCTCTAAATGGGTGCGGCTTAGACCCTGCGTCGCAGGTGTGAACGGAATTCCCGCATTTTATTCCTTGTGACTATGCCTCTGTGACATTTACGTCGCCGTCTGAAAGTAGCCACATGGACATTGCGTAACAAAATCGAGGATTAGATTGCGTAGGGGGCCACCTAACCGAGATAGGGGTTTCTGACGCTGACTACAATACCGAATGGCCTAGGTTAGAATTTCGGAGAAGGCATGGATGTTCGCAAAGTGTCTGTGCGGAATGGGTACACTCTAAATATGCAGCGAGCAGAAAGTCATTTCGAGAGGTTGCTTGTAGGGGAAGAGGGGTAAGAGACTCTCGGTCCCGTGCCCCAGGGTGTTCCTTATCAAAACTGGAGCCGGAACTGAGCAAAGTCGTACTGACAGCTATATCGTGCTCAAGGGCTTCAACGATGGGCACAATCCTGCACTCTTTGCCACGATGAAGTCTGTGGGCTTTTTCTGATGTTATTGTCAGGCAAATGAGATAAGTCACAACAACAACGCAGATTTCATAGGGAGTGCATAGATTGCATAGAGACTGCATGGATTACATAGAGAGTGCATAGATTGCATAGACTGCATGGATTGCATAGACTGCACAGATGGCATAGACTGCATAAATTGCATAAAGTCGAAACTGGTTTTTGAACTGCCTTGAAGATCTTTTGCCAACGGAGAGGTTGTCGTTTCCATGCAGTGTCCATTCTGTGGGGTATTCCCGAAATTTTGACATTTCTGTTGTTTATGTGATCCTCTTTTCCAAATCAAACTCAAAAATATAGCGCAATATTTTCCTGTATTTCTATGTTACAGCAATTTTTTTAATTTTTCTCAAAACATTTTCTTAAAATTTTGAAGCACATACAGTTTTTTTTAAAGAAGCCGTCCCCTTATGCAGATGATGACGTCACCAAAAAAAAAGACTTTTCTTCTTCTTTACCACAATCAAAGCAATGTGTGCCTGCGAGTGTAAAATCGTAACAGTTCGACTCAGCGACTTCTGTAAAGCAATTCATGATCGAGATGTAATTTTATATTTCTGCATTTTTCGCAGTGGCAATAACAATAACAATACACCTGAACGGGGGACAGAAACCAAAAAGATTCCCACACCTGCCTCCTGCTGCGACGAGTGTTGGTTATAATAGTGAGAAGAGAGGCGTCGGTTGTCGCGTAATTCGCGGATTCCTGAGTTCTGACATTACTCAGGATATAGATATGACCTTGAGCTGCGGTTCATTAGGTTAGGAGTAAATTTTGGACGTGGTTAAAACGTGGTTATAACGCCATTGTAATAGTGTTACATAAAGATGGGACAATGAACTTTTGCAGGTGGGTTTCCTATAATGTTCTTGCTAGTTTTTTCTTGAATGTAAAGACGAAAATAAAAACGTGTTTTCAATTTCCATACGTAAAAAAATAGATTTGCTGTATTTATTTCTCGTATTAGAGTTAAACATAGTAATAAATTTATTACTAAGCAAATCAAGCAATTTATTAACCCAAAAAGGACATTAAATTCAAAGGGTTATTAGTCTCAAAACGGCATTTTACATCATTTATAAATGTCGAATAACTTTTTTAAAACTGTTGCCACCAAATATTGTCATCCAGTATTATTTTTGAGAAATTAAGTAATGAAGATTAGTTAGTTAGTTAGTAAACTGGATTACGTCAAAGCACACGAGGGCTATCTGAGTAACGGAAGGGATGTCAGAGTGGAGGATTTTCTAAGGGGAACTGGCTCATGTACACGTTAACAGGAGGAAAACCACGAAAACACCCATGCAGCCAACCCGTTCGAACATCGGACCGAACTACCAGTGTTCAGCGACTTTACCGTTCGGCCTTAAACAATGAAAAATCTGCATATATGTATGTAAGTTCCTAGCATTGTGAAAAAAAGACGGTACGTAAGGCAATCAAATTTTGAATAACGTAGTCCTCATCCGAACATGCGCACCTGAAAACCCGAATTTTGAGTTTCGAATCACAAACTCAACTATAGGAAAAAGAAACAATAGCAACGCTGTGCGGAATAAATATTTTTATCTCCAGCGCGAGAGACTATCCGTCGGAAATTCTAAAGACAAGCCGCTTTTGAATATTTTGTGATTTTGCTGTGGAATTGAATTTTATGTGCCACAAGTGCGCATAACATGATATTTAATAAATATATTAAACACACAAAATGTTAATAATAAGAAGATAAAAAATTTAAAAAAAAAGTTTTCAGATTTTATCGGTTGTCCAAATGGATTTGTTAAGGTTTTTTATGCTCTCTCGCTGAGCTCCCAGTCTACCAATCTGCTGTTACACTCACGCCTAATAACCAATTCTTTTTTTTTTTTTTTTTTTTTTGTCTTTTTAGCTTTATTATTAAGCATCATTGTCTTACGCCGCATACCATTCAACGGCAAAGTTAGAAGAAATTTAAAAGCAGCATAGAAGTATATGTTTAGAATTCCCGATGCAGCATTGAGTGTTAAAATACACTTTTCTGTTTTTGTTTACCCCAAAGGGGCGATTTGCCCAGAGAATATTACAACCAAAAAATATTACAGCCCTCTGGAATAAATTAAATAATGAAGAACCTGCATAAATGTATATATGTTTTTCGCATTATTATAAAACTACGGTACGTAAAGCCATCAAATTTTGAATATTGTAATCCTCCACTAAATATGGGCATCTGGAAGCCCTGATTTGGAATTTGGAATTTGTTTTTTATCTATTTCATATTTTGTCAGACAATAAAAATTTTTGATTAACAAACTCAACGATTTCAAAGTGAGGCATGGCAACAAATTATTTTGCGATATTGCTGTTGAATTGAATTTTGTGATTTAAATGCCAAAAACATGATATTTAATAAATAAAGGTAACACACAAAACCCTAAAATAATGCCCCTTTAGGCTTAATGTAAAATCTGAAAGCTTTTAGATTTTATTTTATTTTTTATTATTTATTTTTTCCCCATATTCACTGTATTTATGTTTATGATATAAATTGCCGAAAGTACCTAGATGATGAAGAAATCCGGATTTGTGCCAGATAACTTCACATGTGAAAATTATTACTGCTTGGGTTCATAAAAATGCTTCCAAATTCTTGGTTAATATTTTTGCTCTTTTGGTGTGTTTATTTACATAGTTCGTACTAATTCTTAAGATACAAAACTACTAACTCCATATTTAAAAGCACTGGACAATTAAAAAAATTTAATTTAATTCACCTTTGCTTTGAAGATGTAGATGGCGATGATTTGTTACAGCAATTTAAAATAGAAACGTAAGATTTTGAAACTTTTATTAATGACAACAGTTAAGATATAATTTTTATATATTTAAAATTATGAATTTTAAGATTCCAGTAATACAATCAAAAAGATGTTATAAGCTTTATTATTATGATCTAATTTTATGATTTGCGTTTCGCGAACTGTTTCGTTGTTATGAGATGAAAGAGCTTTAAAGCATAAGGTGTCTAATTTAGTTGTTGTTTACTAGTGATTATTTATTGTTACTTTAGTTACTATTTCCAACATTATCAGCGACATCAGCATCTTGATTAATATGATCAGAAAGTCGAAAAGAAAAAAATGTTGATAGAAAAAAGAAAGGTGAAGGCGGGGGGAAAAAAAACAAAAAAAAAAATGTGTAGCGAGAACTACTTAGCCAATCAAAGTTTACGTTTGTAAATAATATTTTCGAAAATGAAGAGAAACGGGAACTTATGAGTAGAATTAGGACAAAAAAAAATCTTGATTAATATGATTCAGAATAAGAAAAAAAAAAAAAATGGTGAAGAAAAACAGAAAGGTGAAGGCGAAAAAAAAAAGTGTGTCTGGCCAACACCTCCTAACAGAAGAAAGCCAGGACACTGGATTATGACGTCACGAGTAGTCGTCTGAGTCAAAACCCCGAGAGAGTAACAAAACAAGTTCCGTGCTAGGGCCGTACTTAACGTTGCTTTAACTATTTGATGTAGATACTTGGGTTGGATTTTATTCAAAGATTCAGTATTTTTGTTCTATATAAACAGTACGATTATATTTCCGGAATTTTAATATATTAAGAAAATAAACAAGTTTTTATAAGTTATTCGGCTAAAAACTAAAGGGTAAACATTTATGCTTTGTAGGTAATATTAAAAAATAAATAATAATGTCCATGGTTAACTATAGACGTCTATCCTAAAACTATATTAAATTCTAAAAAATTATTTCACAAGGAAGCATTGCTAACTGCAAAACAACTTGTTCCTACAAATCTACTAAAAAACATTGTGCATGAAGACAGCTGTTATTGGAATATAGCTGAATTTCTATCAAAATATCTACTTCCCTGCTTATTAAAAATTAATTACATTAAAAAAAAGGATCGTACTACTTCTCTGAAAGATAAGTATTTCCTTAAGATCTTCCTTTCTATTTCATGATTTATGTGATATCTTAAGACAATTCCAAAATTTTTGGGAAAAAAAAGTTACCTCTTTTCATATTTTACATAGTTCCTGTATAATTTTTATTATAAATAAACTTTGCATGAAAAAATGTCTTATTGTCACGTATAACATTATGATATATATTATTGCTTTTATATAGGCGAAGAAATGTTTTATTAATATATATAATGAATATTTTAATTAGTTCAAAATTAAACAGAATTAAATTTGACGTAAATTTAAGAATTTTCTGTTTCTTATCCCTAGACTATAACTAATGAATTACACTTCCTTGCAGATTTCACAGCAGCATTTAATACGTTAAAAGTCAACCATATTAACTCAAAATGGAATTTCCGACTTTTCTCTCATAATTTATTGTTTAATGTTGCCCTATATTTTTCTAATATTTATGGAAAAAAAATCTAAATTATCTGCATACAAACTACTACTTAT
>KL815032.1:0-28180 GCA_000611955.2 Stegodyphus mimosarum | reverse complement strand
TCTGTGCATGTGATATTTTACATCAAAATAAAATATATTTAGTTTACCAGTGAAATGTTTTTTTGTACAGAGTAACGAATGCCGTTTCTGCTTCTGGAAATTATTGGAAAGCAATGCGAGGGTCGAATTACGATTACAGCTTGCATAGTGTGTAAGGTTTTAGTTTAAACTAACAAAGTTTTATGTTAATTTTCTCTTTCCTGTAAGCTCTTATTTCACCTTCCCGTTAGAATGAGCACGCGTTTCAGCTTTATGCTAATTTGAAGTGGAGTTAAGTTTGTATTTAAGCGTTAGCAAGGAACTGCTCGGTGTGAGAGAGCTTTTAGTCTCAGATCACTACTGCTCTGTTCGACGTTCGCCTGACTAGCTAGTATTTAAATTCTAAGCCGTAGCGCTGTTACGCTATTACTTATTGAAATAATCTAAGTGCATTAGTATTAGCTAAATCTTTCTATGCACCATTGATCATTTAGAGGCCAACCTCGCGTTTATAGCTCTGTGAGCAACGACTACTTAATTTATATTTTTAGTTTAATTTATTTGATTGTTCAGTTTAGACCCAAGTGGCGGTCGTTATTTTCTGTTATTCCTCCCGACTTGGGAAGCGCTGTACATAATTGTGGTTTAATAAAAGAGGATTTTAAATCCTTCTTACGTGCAGTTATTCTACCGCTTAACCACAGAATTCTACCACAGAACATAGCTGCATTCAGCTCCCTGTTCAAGATCAAGACTTCAACTACCTCACGAATATGTTCGCCAAGAGTATGCATAGAACACTCAGTCCTGACAATATAATATATATTATGATAAAATTTAGTTTTTTATATAATTAATTTTGATAATTTGAACTGTAATTTATAGTTGCACAATAGTCGCGTAATTTCTTGAATAATTCTCAAATTAATTGAAATGGTATCTCTTATAAACTGTACCTGATCTTCCTAGTGTGCCTGCCTAACACTGAATTGCCTGGAAACCTGCAACTGCCATAATGGTGGGCAATGCAGTCGCGTCGATGGATCCTGTGCCTGTGTTGGACTATGGACAGGTCTCTACTGCAATGAGAGTAAGTTAAAAAAAACTTTCGGTACTTGCCTATTAACAAGATGCCAATCGAAAATTGCACGCCAAACCGCCAAATGTGGTAACGCGTTTATTTTATCTCATGTGTAGCTACGGAATGAGGTCACTGTAAATAGCGACAACAATGAAAATCAGTCCAACAGTTCTCTCTCCGATATTTTCAATTAATTTTTTTGGAGGGGGAGGGGGTTGAAATATTATTGTTACTATATTTAAAGAAAGAATATATATAGTGTGCCGTTGAAATATACAGGGTGTTTCTAAATGAATGTCACGGTTTTAACGGTGTGTAGTATTTATTACGTAAAACTTTAAATCATAATTAATACATGAAATGAAAGAGCAACTCAAACAGTTTTGTTTATTGGTACACGCATGCGCCAGAACGCTCTAGTAGCAAAAATGGCGACTAGTGAAAAGAAAGCTATTTATGTTCCACAGTTTGCAAAGACCGAACTGTCCAACGTGCGTTCCTGATTAAGTTCAGATGTCATCTCCTAATGATAATAACATCCGTAGATGGTATCATTAGTTTGAAAATACCGGCTACCTTTGCAAAGGGACGACCAATGGTTAGTGAAGAGAGTGTTGAGGTCATAAAGGATAGTGTGAGTTAGTTCACAAAGGATCGTGTGTGTGTGTCTGCACTACCAGCTGACCCAACGGACCTAAGAATCAGGATTGAGGCAGCGATTATTCACTTACTAGTGTTTGGGGGTTTCAAGGATTGAACACTGAATTAAATAAGTAAATCCCTACACCATAGCATTTTTATCTCCAACGCTCGAGAGTGTTGCCACTCGGAAAAATGAGTGCGAAAATTAGCGCTTTCTGAGTTTTTAATTAATATCTCGGCGGATTAAAGTCGTACGAAGACGGAAGCAGCGGAAATGGCTTTCCACGAATTTTTGGAATCATTAATAATGTATTTAATGTTTGGCAATGTTATTTTTATTTCATTGTAAAACTTAGAAATTTTTTATTAATAAGTCTAGGATTTGAAAATGAGCAGTGGCAACGCTTCTGGAAATAAAGCATTTTTATCTCCAACGTTCGAGAGTGTTGCCACTCCGAAAAATGTGTGTGAAAATTAGCGATTTCAGAGTTTTTAATTAATATCTCCGCGGATTAAAGTCGTACGAAGACGGAAGAAGTGGAAATGGCTTCTCACGAATTTTTGGAATCGGGAATAATGTATTTTTATTTCATTGTAAAACTTCGAAATTTTTTATTAACAAGTCTACGATTTGAAAATGAGCAGTGGCAACGCTTCTCGAAATAAAGCATTTTTATCTCCAACGTGCGAGACCGTTGCCACTCGGAAAAATGACGGCGAAAATTGGCGTATCTAGGTTTTTTAATTAATATCTCTGTTCTTCTTGTGGGGGGAGGGACGGAGATCGAGTTTTCCCAGGACCCAGAAAAGAATTGTAGAAAGTTTCGTAACGACAGCTATAAGTTAATCGCGAACAAACAAACATCTAACAGACATACATCTTTATAGCTTTAACCACCAGGTGTTAACGTATCATTTAATGACATAGCTACAAATATAATATTGATAGCATAAGTATTTAACAAGCAGTAGACGTTAGGAAGCTGTAAAACTATAAATAATCAGGAATTGAATTTTGCTTTCAAATAATTTTTTAAATTGTATTTTTGTAACACAAAATTAAATAAAAATGAAACGCAATCTTAATTTGCTAAAAATTGTGAAAACTATTTTCTTTACTCCTGAAGAAGAGGGAACTGTGCCCGATTGCCCTCGAAGTTGATGGAGTTTTATTTAAAATTTACGCCAAACTAAAATTGCTTTTTTGCTATCTGGCATATTTCGCTTTAAATTTGATATGTTGTTGTATGTTCTTTGTTTAGGTAAGCCTCTGATAGTACCAGCTATCGATGATACAAGAATTATTCAAGGTGGGCAGGTGCTTATTTCATGTACAGCTCACGCGATTCCTGAACCGTTTATCAGTATAGTTAGCAGGTTTCTATGTCTTCTTTTTTCTTAGATTTTAGTTTTATTTTTTACTTTTCTTTGTCCTTTGGATTGTTTTCACTAAAATTTAAGTAATTATTTTCGCTACTTTCGTCATAAAATAAAACAATACAACTCTTAAAAAAATCTGTCAAAATTTTGATTTATTAATGAATTATGAGCAGTAATAAAAATTTATTGCAAAAAATTTTTTAAAATGTGTAAAATAGTTAAAGCCTTAAAATATTCAAAAGTATAATTGATCAACACTGCTTTCTTAAGGTTTAATTCCCTTACAGTAATCGAAAATGCATTTTAGAAACAGAAATATCTGCTAGGATGAAAGCGATACCTACGTAATAGTAGAAGACCATATTAGAAAACATAGCGATGTCGGTTAAGATGAAAGAGTTACGTACACAGTAATCGCAGACGCATATTAGAAAACATAATAGTATTTGTCAGGATAATAGGGGTACTTAAATAACAATCATAGATACATATAAAAAAACATAGCAAAATTGGTTAGGATGAAAGCGGTATGTAGGTAATAGTAGAAGACCATATTAGAAAAGTAGCAATGTCAGTTAGGATGAAGGAGATATGTACACAATAATCGAAGACGTAAATTAGAAAAGATAGCAATATCATTTACAATTAATTAATTTGAATAATTTAAAAAGCGTCTTTGTTTAAAAAATGATTTGTTTAAAAATTTTAAATGGGCTTACCAGACGCCCCGGTTTCATCTATATTCTTTTAGTTAAAAAGTATCGTTTCAGCTAGTTTGTCATTTTGAACCAGTCGTTTGTTAAAAATGAAAAGATGCCAAATATCATTTTTTTCAACAAGTAATATCATAAAATCAAAACGGATCTCGACTTGAACAATAAATATCTTAGTGATTGTTGACAACCAAGAGTATCATCATGTTCTTCTAATTATGAAGCACTGGTCTATGAAATACAATGCCATATATCACAAACTTCTATCTGTACTAATTAGTAATTACGTATTTTACTTAAGTTATCCATTGTTTTTATACCTTAAAATTATATTTTTGGATTTTTTTTAATATTATGTATATTATTAACCCGTGAGCACTCGCACTGGATCCAGTGGACCCGCGCCATTAAACAAACCTTATTCAAAGCACGCTTATTTCAGGCAAGTTGTTGGGGTCCAGTGTAGTCATGTCTTAGGTCGACCCTTTTATGTTTTCGAAATCTTTTTGTTGGGGCTTTGATTCGGAGTATTGATTTTGATAAGATCGGGTTTTTCAGATCCACCGCGTCTATTAGTGTTGTTATTATATAGTTGATTTGTGATAGTACGGGAAGCGGCAAACATGTTGCGTAATTTATCTTGCAGCGAAAATATTTTGCATTTGTTATTAGATTTATCAACTGGCGGAGAATATATTGAAGAAAATGAGAATGGAAGTGATCATGAATTTTTAGTTCACATGATACTGATTCAAACAGTGATATAAATTCTGTTACGATGTCCAGGGGCGGTAAGATAGCTTCCCCGCAAAGCAGGTTTAAGGTTTTCCATAAAATGGCAAGGGAAGGCAGGATTGCCACATTTGGCGAGAAATCGCCTATTTGGCGACAAAATTGGCGATATGCTATAGACGCATAGAGAACCTTCTAGAACGAATTCTTCCTAGAACGTTCTCGAACACAAGCCAAAAGCTATATAAACCCTGCTTTGTACGCGGAGAGGGAGTCAGTTGAGTTAGTTGGGTTAGTGAAGAGTTAGTTTAGAGTCAGTGCGTAGTCTAGTGCCGAGTTGGTCGTCGAGTGCATCGAGCGAGTCTTTTAGTGTATCGCGAGGCAGTGTATCGCCGAGTTTTATCTTAGCGTGTGTTGAGCTCCGGGAACGACTGAACTGAGTCGGGAGCTGTGTACTCTAGCGTATCGTCGAGTGCATCCCGAGTTCTAGCGTGGATAGTCTCGAGAGTACGTGTTCCGAGAACGACCGAGCAGAGTCGGGAACTACTCTGGTGCTCTGCTGTAAAGCCGTCGTCACCGGTATAGCCTGAAGGCTGTGTCGCTGATTGTCTCAGCGTGTTTATAGTTGTTAGTTGACGATTGTAAAAGTGATTTTGGAGCTGTCTTGAAAAATACTGGCTAATAAAGTGCATTTCGATACTTCATCGAATGTCGTCGTTATTCACTCCAAATCCACGAACCTTTAACGTACATACATAAGAAGAAGGAAGAAAAACGTAACAATATTGAAGAAAATGAGAATGGAAGGGACCATGAATTTTTAGTTCACATGATACTGATTCAAACAGGGATATAGATTCTGAAAACGAGAGTGAGAATAACATAAATTTGTTATTGGAAAAAAATATCATAAACAAACAAACAAAAAAAATTCTGAAAAGTTTTCGATTTTAAATTACGTCCAAAGGGGCGTTTTTCTAGCGTTTTGTGTGTTACCTTTATTTATTAAATATCACTTAAACCACAAAATTGAGTTCAACAGCAATATCGCAAAATAAGCATACCTTTAGAATTTCTGATACACAGTACCGCGCGCTTTAGATAAAAAGGTTTTTTTTTTTTTCCCACGTAGATTGCTGCCATTACTCGCTTTTAAATCGTTTGAGTTTGTTCATCAAAAATTCGTTAAAGTTTTACAAAATTTTAAATAAATAATAAAACAAATTCCAAATTCGGGCTTCCAAATGCGCTTATTCGGGTCGAAACGTACGTTATTCAAAATTGGATGGCTTTGGGTACCGTTGCTTTATCACATTTGGAGAAATATACATACATTTATGCAGATTGTTCATTATTTTAAATATAATACAGGGCTGCAAGATTTGGTGGCAACAGTTTGAAACGTTAACCGACATTTAATGTTTCCGACACAAAATCGCAAAACGAAAACAATAGTCCTTTTTTTAGTCTCATTTTTTAGTCCAAAGGACCTTTGGACTAAAAAGAAAGGAGAGGGGGGAAAAAGATGCAAGCACATAAAAACGGAAACGCCCTTCATCGAATGTGAAAAATATCTGTATTTGGAACACACGAAAACACTTTCTTCAATGTGCTGCTAATATTTGTTGTTGCGTTTGTTCTCTATTTCTATAGTGCTAATAAAGGAAATAAGAATCGATATAGAGTAATAGCATACTATTTTCTTTCCTATCTTAATATGTAATGCGACCTTTAATAAATTATATTTCATGAAAGCATTTGAGAAATTAAAAATTTTAATGCGCAGATTTTTTAAATTTAATCATAAAATTTATTATTTGCAGCGATGTAATACTTTCTCTGAAGATTTGCAATATTTTCTTCAAAAAACACGAATCAGGTCTTTTGGACCCAGCGCGAGTGCTCCCGGGTTAATTATGTCATCCTACAAATTTAGATTGAAAGAATAAATGTATATTCTAGAATGTGCTTTGAGGCACAAAAAGGTGAGGATTCCTGATATAGAGAGTTAATGTTGTGGTGGCGTAACATAATACGGCTTAAGGTGTATAAGATACGGAAAATACCAGAAAATTAAATATTATAATGCAGATCTTTCTAACTCCAATAATTTCAAGATTTATAACCGCTTTAAATCTTAAATTTCCCATGAAAACTATTAGAACAATTTCTATGATCTGCAACTGAAATGTTTCAAAATTATTTATTAATTATTAGAATTATTAACTCAGAATGACGTTAGCCCGAATGAGCTATCGGTCTCAAAACAAAATTTTGCGCCGTCCGCTATAAATGGCTTATCACTTTTCAAAACTGTTGCCACCAAATAATATCGCCCTGTATTATTTTTAAAGAAATTAAATAATGGAGAATCTGCATGTATGTATGCGTATGCTCGCACTGGGGAAAATCGACGGTACGTTGAGTCATCAAATTAATGACGTTGGATAAAGCTGTTCTCCACGCGAACATGATGTGCACCTGGAAGCCGTAATTTCCAATATTAAATTTCATATTGTGTAAAACTTTAATGAATTTTTGATTAACGAACTCAACCATTTGAAAGCAATTGATAGCAAGACTGTACGGAATAAAATCTTTTTATCTCCAAAGAGGGAGACCGTCTGTCGGAAATTCTAATGATTTGCTGTTTTTAAATACACTCTTCTGAAAAAAAAAATCAAAGCATCAAGAAGGACATTTGCGATCGTGAAGAAATTTGGTATGCAAAAACATCTTCATCGAACATGCAAATGATCAATGTGTCAAGGGAAATGAACAAAAATTGCGATCATACAGCACGCATTTCTAGCGCGCAGTTCGCAAAGTATAAAACCAGTAACAAGAGGCCGAAAATTTATCTATTTTTATGTTGCTGCCATTGTAATTCCGTAAAGAAGCAACTAAAGATGCCATTACGACGATATCAAAGACCTTACAGACAAATAAACGACTTCGAAAGTGGTCGTATTGTAGGGTTGAGTGAAGCTGGGTGGTTATACCGAATAATAGGCCGACACCTGCAGCGTACAGACACTGCTGTGCAAAGATGTTGACAGGAATGGCTGCCACAAGGAAATTTCGGCGAAATGAAGGCTCTGGAAGGCCAAAGAGCACAAAATGTGAGGCAAGATAGGATGATTGTTCGTCAGGCCCGAACCTCTCCAACAATATCATTGTCGACTATTCAACGCATTACAGCCACGTCTATACCTCCCGTGGTACCATCCACGTCTATACCTCCCGTGGTACCATCCACCATCTCATGGCGATTATGTGAGCCGGGGTTACGTTCACAGAGGCCTTTAAGACGTTTGCCTTTGACTCCACAACATAGGCGGAGTCGTCTAGAGTAGTCTCGCCGCCAACCATCATGGCTGCCATCAGACTGGAATCGTATGGTGTTCAGCGATGAATCCCGCTTCACTCTTGAAGCAGATGACCACCATGTCCGTGCCTGGAGAGGACGAGGGCAGCGGTCCCAATCAGCCTTTGTTTAAACAAAGGTATACAGCCATAACCTCTGATGTGATGGTGTAATGTAAAGGGCGAAGTCCTCAGCCCCCCTAGCCGAATAAACGGCCTTATGGCTAAGATGTGATGGTGTGGGGTGCTATTTCTTATGACAGAAGATCATCTTTAATCATCCTCCGTACATCTTTAACAGCTCAACGATATGTTGATACCATCCTGCGGCCGGTTGCATGACCCTTCATGGCACGACATCCTGGGGCCATTTTCCAACAAGACCACTCGCATATCTATGGCCTGCCTCCGTGAGGTTGGTATTCTTTCTTGGCCGGGAAGGTCACCAGACCTTTCCCCAATCGAACATATCTGGGACATGGTAGGCCACCAAATTCGGGGACCACAAAATGTCGCAGATCTGGAGAGACAACTGATGAATGCCTGGCAGAATGTGTCATAGGATGACATTAGGAGCCTCTACCACTGCTTGGCTCGACGAATTCAAGCACGTATTGCCGCCAGGGGCGGTTCGACCAACTACTAATTGTAACACTCAATGGGTGATTGTGAGCCGTGAACAAGTGCTATGACCTTGATTTGCTAATAATTTTATTATCTGTGTATGAGCTATACACATATTCAGTTTCATTTAAAACAAGTACTTTCTTCATTATTCTTCGCTTTTTTTGCAAAAGAGTATATTTTGTGATTTTGCCGTTGAACTGAATTTTATGTGGTTTAGCGCGAAGAACGTGATATTTCGTAAGTAAGGTTAACACACAAAACGTTAATAATAAAAAGCCAAAAAAGATTTTTCAAGAAAACTGAACATTGATATGATAAACTGAGAAAAGTCTGAAAAAAAAGTAGAAAAAGTCTGCCAATATTTAGCACTGCATCGGAAATTCTAAACATATGCTGCTTTTAAAATTTTTAAAATTTTGTTCTTGAATTGCATGTGGTGTATTTGCGAAGAAAATGGTATTTAATAGTAAAGCTAGCAGGAGTAAGTGCAACACCAGACTGGTAGACTGCGAGCTTAGCGAGAGCGTAGAAAACGTTAACAAATCCTTTTGGGTGTTCCTTAAAATCTAAACTCTTCCAGATGTCTTTTCTTTTATTTTTGTGGTATGAAACTGTGTTATATTTTTATTTTTATACTGATATTTACATTGGTTTAATCACAATGCTTTATATTTTCAGAGACTTCCCTGACTTGAATGTAAACATTAAGCTTTTGGAACTATATGAGTATCAGGCTCTGGCGAATGTGACGCTGCAAACATCTGGAACTTTCGAATTTCTTTTTTTTTTCAAGCAGAAGACGGCATACGATATGAAAAATATAACTGCAATTGTAATTGATTAGTTACGGTGTTCTAATTTGATAATTTTAATTTAAATAAGAAAGTATTACCGAAGTTCTACATGACTAAAACTGTACATTCATAAACAACAGGTTGCTAAGAGAGATTTTCTGAATTTAGAAACAATATTTGCTTAAAAATAGGACAATAAATGTCAATTACATAGCTATGCGATATCGACTTTATAATTATGCATATTAATCTTTCTTCTTTTTAAGTCAATAACGTTAAATTTGCTGTAAATTTATTTATTCACTTAAAATCTTTTATTGGTAATAATAAGATAAAATATAAAGAATTAATGAGAAAGATTAAAAAACGACAGTGCATTTATTATCTCTTAATAAGCTAATCAATGAATAAGTTTGTCAGGACTGAGTGTTCGGTGCATATTCTTGGCAAACATCTTCGTGAAAGTAATTAAATCCTGATCTTGAACAGGGAGCTGAATGCAGCTATGTTCTGTGGTAGAATACTGTGATCAAGTGGTAGAATAACTATACGTAAGAAGGATTTAAAATCTTCTTTTATTAAACCACAATTATTTACAGCCACTTCCCAACTCGGGAGGGATACAAAAAATAATGACCGCCACTTGGGTCTAAACTGAATAATCAGATAATTTAAACTAAAACTAATTAGAAATTAAGTAGTCGTTGCTTACAGAGCTATGAACGCGAGGTTGGCCTCTAAACTAGATGGTGCGTAGCAAGATTTAACTAATACTAACGAGCTTAGAATTACTTCAATAAGTAATCGCGTAACAGCGCTAAGGCTTAGAATTTAAATACTAGCTGGTCAGGCGAACGTCGAACAGAGTAACAGTGGTCTGAGACTAAAAGCTCTCTCACACTGAGAGGTTCCTACCTACGGTTTAAATAGAACTTGGCTCCACTTCAAATAAGCATAAAGCTGAAACGTGTGCTTATTCTAACGGAAAGTTGAAATGAGAACAGATAGAAAAAGGCAAATTAAAAAAAAACTTTGTTAGTTTAACTAAAACCTTACAATTTAAGTAGATATCCGTAACGTGTTAGTAATGCAATATGCCTGATACGCCCACCAGCGGCCGAGCGGTTAAAGGAGCTGAACACTGGTAGTTTGAATCCCGCGAACGGGCTGTTTGCATGAGCGAGAGTTTTTGTCATTTTTCGCGTGCGTAACGTGTGTATGAGCTAGTTTCCCTCTCGACGAAGGCACCCTCCCCTTAGGCAGATAGCTCTCCAGACTTTGCCGTAATCACATAAACCGGAACCGTAATATGTTTAAAGTAGAAAATCCGACGGTCATACGAAATGACCGCTATTCTAGATATTATAAATTGTAATTAAAATGGTTTGTCCAAAGGTGTCTGCTAATTCAAACTGAATTACGCAGGGCAGGCGGCGAGGACGCCTCTTTGGTTACTGCCCCACGGGGTTTCCGCCTTCTACTTGCTTAATTGCTTAAAGTAGAGTGCAATAAAGGAAATCACTGACGGTACATTTCTTTCTCTGCTCAGTGGTTTCTTTTTGTCGAGAAAGCCATTTTCGTGCAGCTTTAATTCCTTTTCTGTCCTCTTCAGTGTTGTATTTTCTAGGAGGCATTCTCAAAAGAAATTACGTTAAGACGTAGTTTTTATGTAAAACAGATGATTGCCAATGCAAACAAATGTTCGCCTTCCCCCTGACACGCTCAATTTGCGTTCAGCCTTAAATTGTTTCAATAACAGATGATTGCTAATGCAAGCAAATGTTCACCTTCTCCCTGATACGCTCAATTTGCGTTCAGTTGTAAACCATTTCAAAAACAGATGACTGCTAATGCAAATAAATGTTCACGTTGCCCCTGATACGCCCAATTTGCGTTAAGCTGAAAATTCGGTTAAAAATATAATGTCGGAATAAAATCGGGCAAAATTTTAAACTCTTTACGCGAAAGGATACTTAGCGTAGGAGTTTGGGTAAACCTACCGGACGAGATTGTACTACACACAACTCGTTAGTTGGTTTCCTCTCCTTTAATTTCTCGACGTTTGCAAGTTTCTAGGTAATTCATATATAAATAGAGTTAAATGCATAATAAGCGACAATTGTATGAATTAAAAATATTTCAATACATGATAATTTTTTTAAAACAATGATAGCTATCGTGATAAAATTTATTTTACTATTTGAATACCGCGGCAACTTCACCCCATTGGCTAGTACATTTACGCGAGCAACCAATAAACTATCGGCGACAAACAGACACTTAAGCCGCATATAATAAAGATGTCCTTCTTGCAGTAACAAAACATGTGGTCGTCAATGGCATTATTTTGGTACTGTGAATTGAAAGTAATAAATGCGATATTTATTGTATTCAGTACTATATAATAAACAAATACACATTAAACGGGCCTTAATAATCACACATACCATGAACATGCTACTTCTAAACACATTATAGAAGGTTTTTTAGACAATATAAAGGACTTACACGCTTTTCTTGTACAATTGGAGAAATGAATAAGAGTTAATAACTTTCTACAGTCTAAAATAAAATATGACAGAGAAAATGCAAATATTGTTCATTTTAAATCTCTTTTTTTATCTAGTATTTTAGTGTAAATTCTTTTTTTTTAAATTTTACCATAGGAGATACCCTCGCTGTATTATTACAAACATATTTCAAGAGAAACTATCTTTTCAAATATAGGCAGAGCAAAAGGTCATTTGAGAGCCGTCCAGGCGGTATAGTGTAACCTCTGGACGGTATAGTGTACTGGTGTAGTGGTTAGGGGAACCTGACTGCGATACCAAAGGGCCTGGGTTTGAACCTTGGAGAAGGCATGGATGTAAATGTCCGTCCCTTCATAGCAGGCAAAGGTGGCTCACCTATTAGGTGCCTCCATAATAAAAAGATCATCACATATGGCCTTGGGAGTGGTCGATGCCAACATGGGCAAGAGACCGCCAATGGGGGGGCTGAAGGTCATTTGAAAAATTCTTGCAATGGATTGCTTGAAAAACAACATACTTATTATTCCTTAGCGAGGAATAAAACGAATGATTTCGTATAGCACACTGCTATGCAGATTGCAATACAACATGCCACGAATGTTATTATTTCCTGCAATATTTCCCATACAAAGAATTACAATAAATTAACAGAAGCAACAATGCACAAATTCAGGAGAAAAGTATGAAAGCGTAAGATATATGAAATTATTCTTAATAATATTCACGTTGCAATAAAAGTATTTAATTCAAGAAGCCTGTTAGAGTTTGAGCGGTAAAGTAGTTGCATACTGGAAGCTCGATTCCTGGTTAGAATTTCGGCAAATTAACTGTCTACAAGGGCATTTTCGTGGTTTGCCTCATATGTAACGTGTATACTAGTCAGTTTCCTTCAGAAAGTCCTCCACGAAGGCATCCTTTCCCTTAGGCAGTAGTCCTAGAATGCTTAGCAATAATCAATAATACAATAATTTTTCAAAACATTAGTTTTTATTCAAAATTATTAGTCATTTTAGCGAATTTGATACATTTTGCTAATTTATTTCATGTGCACATGTAAATTTTTTTTTAATAAAGTATACTAGCGTGGTACAGCCAAAGCAATATTTTAAGTTCTATGGACTGAAGAACTGGAAATAAAATGAGTTATCAATTTAATATACTCTATGCAAATTTGCTAGATGCGACCAAAGCAAATTTTGTGAGCTCTATATACACCTGAAAAAGAAGTGCAAAAAATATTTTAAATACTAGCCGAAATACCCGATGTCGGTTATGCTAGATTGAGACTCGTGAATCTGACAACAGAGAAAACGATACCGCTGTAATCCTTCTCTAATAACGATGCAAAAAATACGACTCATAATCATACAGTTTTCAGTCTGATGCGATATGGAACCCACATAAAAAATTCCCATAGAAAAATAAACTAATTATATCAGCAACAATGGCAAGCAGTTTTTAATGAGTTTCGTCTTTTTAAGCCAATGGTCGCAAAACACAAGTTCGAATAAGAAGAAATACCCATGGAAACGTAAAGCAATACATAATACAAAACTACCAAAACAATACAGGTCTTCAAATGTAAACAAGCTAATAACATAACGTATAGAATAACTTCGAATTTATTCTAACTTTATACTAGATTATATGTAATAAAGTAATAAATAACCATTGATTTATATATAAATACACGATTATATTTATTCTATATTGTATATTTAATACATATGTTCTATAATTTAACACATGATTATGTTATAAGGTATTTTCTCCCACTTCCCAGCATGCCTTCGTGGTGTAAAGATAGCACTCTGAGAGCTTATTCGAGAGGTACAGGTTCAAGTCCCGGTGAAGGCATTGCACATTTTTTACATCTCCCACTTCAGGAAAGCCCTAATGATTCTACAAGTGGCGCTGAACTAAAAAAAAAGATGGTGAATAATAATTCATCACCACCAGAATTTGGCGATTGAGTCTCCTAATCCCCAGTCGTTTATTTAAAGCGGGAGTGTATAAGGTATTTTCTACCTTCTGCCAGCATGCGTTTGTGATGTAATGGTAGCACACTCCGCGCGTATCCGAGAGGTCCAGGTTCGAGTTCTGGCGAGGACATTCCACACGTTTCACATCTCCTGCTTCAAAAACACCGTAATCACTTTACGATGCTTATCCTATATTCTTTAATCTTTCTTTGTATTAAATATTGAATAATCAATATAGATTAGAATAATTAGGGTATTCTTATTTTATTTTAATACCAAGAATTAATGTATGCTAATAAATATAATCTACAAAAAACCTACAACACATGCATACATACAAAGTCAAAATTAGGTTGTGAGGTTTTACTATTTAATTCTAAAGTTCTAACTTAACTTTAACCCACGAACACTAACAAGCGAATAATCGCTGAAGTGTGTGAACAAAACACGTAAGACTTAAAGAGGGTTTACAACCCTTTATTTTTCAGTATATTTACAATCAGTTCCTACTTGGAATTTTACACAAAGCCTCCACTCGGGGTTGAACTTAAAATAATAATAATTTAAACTAAACTAGCTTAACTAAACTATTTGAAAAGTATAGCCGAAGGTATCAAAAATCTAACTAGTTGGCCCTTAAGTATTAATTCAATCAGCGAAGCGAAGCAAGGGTCTAAGGTATGGCCGAGCGTAGTAACTAAGAGAGAAATTAGCCAAAGGCAAACGCGCGCTAGTCAGGGAATCAGACTCTCTCTCTCGAAGTCGGCGAAGTATCGACTTAAATAGTACTTTTTCTTATTTGCATCAACTGCGTTTCTAAAATTACATTCTGGCAGGAAATTGAAAACTGAAATTAGAATAAGATTGGGAAGATACAAAACTTAAAATATAATAAACTTAGGATAAACCTTAAAAGGTTATCATTTCTATATGCAATATAATAATAAATGTTCTATATTTATTCCATCGGAATAAAATAAATACAAACCTACAGTAAACCTCGAACAGATGCTACAAAATGGCAGAGAAAATTGATCTTCGAATGTAAACAAGCTAGCGTATAATAAATGAAATACATTATAATCGAATGCGTGGATTAATGCTGTATGGTTGTAACATAAATAAATGGAATATTGCGACAAGAAATGGGATTTAAGATTAGGGAGAATCGTTACGAAAAGCAGAATATCGATTGGAGAACTATTACAATCAATGTTCTTTAAAATTTCATCGAAAATTTGATATTGCTGAGCTTTGCTCTTTAAACTTTGCATCAAAAATTGATTTATTCTACAAAAGATGTAGGGTTTTACTTTACTTTTATAATAGTTATATTTATTTTAAGGTAATTGACCTCGTTTGAAGGGCGTTTTTAAAAATGTTCGTTAAATTTTTGAATTTATGTAATTTTTTAATGAATTGTGTTCCAACTTAAATATAATTACTGCAAAAGTGATAAAAATATCATTGTTTTGAGAAATTTATGCAAAAAACTGAAAAGTTTAGGTCAAAATTAATAAAAACAGCAACCGACACTGACAAGAAAATATTGATGATAAAAATCTATGTTTCTCTTTATTTTATATATACAAACCTAGAAGCATACATTCAATTACAATCATTTGAAAATATTGATTCGCTAGCAATATATGGCTAAATGTGTCAGTCAACACTAAAAACATTTTTAAAATACGCATGCTATTGAAGAAAAAATGCTGTAATTTAAATTCTATTGGGTTACTTTTTTAACTTCTTGTCTACATTATGCATAGTAATGCATAAAACTTGTGCAAAATTTCAAATGATTCTATGATGAAATTTTAGAGTTATCACGGTTGTCAAGAACATAAATCATGAAAAAAAGAATTAACCAAAAGTCACGTTTAAAGTTTTGAGATTACTGTTACATGACATTATACATAAATATTCATTAAAAGTGCTCCTGCCTTATACAACGGCCCTTCACCTTTTTCAAAACAATCATTTTTTGTTTTTGTTTCCGAAGGGCTTTCAGTTTTTTCCTATGAATGTTGGCGAAGCTTGATGAACGCTTTCGAGAATCGTTAATTTCTTGTTGCATCTAAATTCTTATACCCTTTGTAAAATATCCAGGAGTCATTTTAAGTGACTCAAATATTTTAATAACACCGGAAAATCCATCATTAAATAGAATGACACTGATATTGGCCCCAAAAATTAAGCTTTTTAACCCAACAAATGTGTTTTTAGCTAATAAATCGGAGCAGGAAATTTGTACACAAAACAGAAATATCGAAAGCCACAATGTAAACAAAACAATAAGTTTGAAACGTTGTTGCCAAACGAAAAAGAGAAAATACATAATGAAAATACACTGCCAGATTCTCCAAGCATATCAAAATGCTTAAAATTATTTACTTTTTAAATAATATAGAAAAAAGTGGAAATTGCACCTTTAATTTGCCCTTTAACTTTCGGTGTGGCGGACAGTTACTTCCGGTTTGTCGTATCTCAGAAAAACTGGTGTATCTCTACTTCTAATCAACATATCAAGAAAAGAAAAGCTGTTTCTGATAGCTAAGAATGTGGCCTTAAAAATATTAAATAAAAAAAGTGAGTTTTTTAGTCGAAATTGGCCTTTTGAACGAGGTTGGTTACCTTAAAACAGTTTTAGTTTACCTCTTCATTTTCCTACCTACGCTTTCCTACCAGAATGAACTTCCAGTTTTATACTTCTTGCACAATAAGGCAGAAACTACTGTTCGAGTTGAGGTTGGAGGTACTTTAGTTAGAGAGCTAGCGCGTAAAAAAGAGAGTGATCTAGTTTTCGCTTTGCTACGTGGTAAGGCTTGTTGGTTTATAGCTGTGCTTATTCCGTGTCTGTTGCTCTACGCCGGTGAATTTTAGGTAACACCCAACCAGTGGTAACGACTCTGTGCAGCTTAGACTGTTTATTTTACTTAGCTTTAGTTTAATTTTACATTTTCTATTTTAAGTTCAAGCCAAAAGCGTTGGCTTCTTGTACGCTCAAGAGGGGCCGTTTGTGAATTCATTTGAGTTCAAATAAAAGGGTATTTTAACTCTTCTTCGAAGCTGTTTTTTACGCAACAAGAACTTAGGGAATAGTCGCTACTCAGTTCTACTAGGTTGTAGCAGGTTAAAGAACTTTATTTCAGCCAGAACTCTATAAAGTAAATAAAATGACTTGACAAATACTTAAGAAATTACTAACTGCCACCTATAATTGAAAATAACAATGATAATCTCTGCATGTGGAAGACGTATTTTTGGAAAATTGTCATTGATGCCTTGTGCTGCATCAGATCTGCCATTCTGATTCATCCATTGTCACAGTGACTCGAAAAATTTGGAGATAACTGCACATTTGTTTGGTATTAAGCTATACAAATAATAGCTCTGAATCTGTATCGAGGTTTTATGACTACAGATTTCTGAATCGCGGTTCCCCTTTTAACAATGAATTTCTTTCATAGGGTATTTTAAGTCTACTTTATGCCTTAAATGTTAACAGTGTTTAGGAGTAATGTTAAGGGGAGGAAGAGGAGCCAGATAGTAAAGAAGTGTAAAGTTAGGAGATATATAAGCAACAGCAGAATACCCATTCATGAAATTATTTTTTTAACTTTACAATACTCTCTCAATCTATTCTCCACTACAACTAATGCCCATAGTGTTGTGAAAACGTTACCATGCAAAACAAATCTGATATGCACACCATATACTTCCTCCTACGAAATATTAAATTATACTCATTGTTTTTTTGCATTTCATTTAAATTTACTGGAATGGAATTAAATTTACTTCGAGAATAGCGCATAAACAACAATAGAATAAATGCCCTCTTTAAAGTTCACTATATTTGTTTACCATAGGGACACTCTGGCGCTAGGTTCACTTAACAGCGTTACATCTCTTCATTTTATAACTCAGAATGCACACAAATTATGTATATTACTTGAAGAGTTATCTAATCGTTGCCACATGTTCTATTCAAATACTATGATAAATCTAAAACGATGTGTAAAAGAAATTAAGCAAAGAAACAAATAAAAAAAAAAGAAAGAAAAAACAGTTCTTCACAGACGATTCAGTATTTCTCATTCAATTAATTCAATACAACAGTACTTCGCGACAAGGCAAAAATACATATAAACTAAAAATATCTATATTAAAAATTACGAAGTAAATCTTAAACACTTATTTCCTTCAATAAATTCCAGAATGGATTAAGCATGATTTAATTCGCAATAATAGAAGAAGGCGTTAACTTTGTTGTAGCGAAGCTTAGTTTCTCTAGACTGGCAACAAATCCACTATTCTGCTAAGTTTCAAATGTAAACAAATAATGGCTGCTATGGCAAAAATAATTAGGCTTAGCCGCACTTAAACAACTTTTAAATTGCTGATAATTCTACAAAAATTGCATTTAGATTTAATAAACGCATAAAAACCTTAATCGGAAGACAAGAACAACGTAATTCAATCAGGTTTAAAGCAAAAAATGCGCTTGTTACTAATATATAAGACTAAAAAAAATGAGCTCACGGAGCCGAGTAATACAGTAGGTATATATATATATATATATATTCTGGAGTTCCAACATTTTACCTAACAACTAAATGTGTAGGAACCTCGCGAACAGATAAGCGAATAATCGCTCAAGTTCGGGAACAGAGACGTAAAACTCAAGAAGGTTTAATTACCTTTTTAGTATTCAAAGTAAGATTATACAGTCGGCTCCTTTCTCAGAGCGTACAGCAAAGCTTCCACTTGGGCTTGAACTGTAATAAGAAATAAATCTTAACTAAAGATTAACTAAAAAGATACAATCGAAGTTATCAAGATTCTGAGTAGTTGGGCCCTAAATATCGAATGAGCTGGAGAAGTTATGAAGCGCCTGAAATACAGCCGAGCGTGGTAATAGCTTAGAGAGACACGTAGCCAAAAGGCGAACGTGCGTTAGTCAGAAACTCTGGCTCTCTAAAGAAGTCTGTGGAACTTCGACTTAAATACTAATCTTACTCATTTGCATTAAACACGATTCTGAAAACACGTTCTGCTAGGAAATTGTAAGCTGAAATTGGGAGAGATAGGAAAGTAGCTTTAACTAAAATTAACTGTTAGAAACTTAACCTTACAATATATATAAGATAAAAAAATATGAAAGAAAACTTCTAAATTTAAATGCCAGTAACCTTTTTTACTTTTTATTTAATTTGGGGACTTCCTCTCTCTGTCTTAGAAATAGCGCGTAAGTGTTTTAAGTAAGAATCTTTCGTGCTTACTTCGTACAAGGAAATAAAAGTGTTATTTAAAATTTCAATAAATCAAACCACTTGTGTTAGAATGGATTATAGTGACACCAACAATGAAAAAGATCCACACAATAAACACAGCTCTTTCGGTTCTATCATTATATCCATTCCAATGAAATTACATATTTCCTCTTGATTTGTTTTCTAAACTGTTTATTATTCCTTATAGAGCCGCCCAAACAGGATAGTAGAAAGTGACTCTTACTTCTGCACCGAACGGCCTGGATTTGAATCCCGGAGAAGGTATGCATGTTTGCAAATGTATAGTGTCTGTGCGGCATGGGGGCACTCTAAATATGCGTCGAGCGGAAAATCTTCTCCGGAGGTTGGTTGTAGAGCAGACCCTCGGACCCGTCCATCCCGCGTGCTCTCTCTTGAAACGGGGGGGGGGGAGGGACTCTCATTTATATGATGCAAAGGCTCTTGCCAACGACAGACGCATTTAACGCCTTGCCGGGATGAACGTCGTGAGTTTGTGCTGACCATTATCAGACAAGTGAGACTGATAACAACATTCCTCACTGAACTCAGTTTCAATTTAAGCTTACGAACTGGAGTGCACTGAAGTGCAACTCTAGATCTAAGTTAAGGCATAACACAGACATATGTGGTTGCAGTTTTGGGCTCAGTTATCGTATTTTAAGTTCAACAGATGAGTGAGCAAGAAATTGCCCGTCGTCCTACCGAGCAACAGCACACTGCTAATACAAGAATCAAAAGGGTTCAATAGGACAAAAAAAATCGCGTGCACCGGCTTTTTGTTACAAATTTTTACCAACGGTGCCAAAACTCACTCAAAAGGGTGACAATTCCTGTCAAAAATGCCCGAAGAAAACACTATAAAAATTCTTACTTTTCAAAGCGTTAATTGAACACCTTTCCTTCAAATCGTCAGAAACTCGCCAAATAAAAAAAACCTGCTGATAGTAACTTGAAAGTAATTTTAAATTAAAGCTCAATTTTTTCTGTTTCTTCTGGTACAAGTTATAATTATATAAACTCAAATTAAGTATTTTAAAATCCAGATTATGACATGAAAAACACACCCCTATTCCATTGCTTGCTGCCAAGTGCGTTCCGAAAGCGAAAGTAACGAACTTACTACCTTAAGTACAAAACTCTAATTAAAGGAAAAATAAATTAACTCAGAAATAAAATAAAGTACATATTGTGTAGAATAACTTGGAATATAAATGAATGAATTAATAAATTAGCTTAATTTCGCTGCACAACACTTGTGTTTTAATTTGTCACTACCGCACCAGGAAAGAGTTTCCGAATATGCATTGCTACGTGATATTCCACCGTTTACGTGCACTCTACCTCTTCTGAAATTTTGTAACCCATTTACTCAAACACCCTGTGTATATATCTTATCATGTCACTTTGGTTTAGTTGATTATGGCTAAACACACGACGGCTATCTGCCTAAGGGAAGGGATGCCTCCGTGAAGGAATTTAAGCGAAACTGGCTTGTATACAAGTTACACATGGGAAAAGCCACCAAAACGTCCATGCAGACAGCCCGTTCGCCTGGAATCGAACCCAGGTCTGAGCTACCAGTGATCAGGAATTTTGCCGCTCGACCGCTGGTTGATCCTTTCGTCTCATTTTATTTGGCAGATTCATAGATTTAATAATGCTGAAAAAGTATGAATTTCTGTGCAGCTAAACCACATTAGTGTGCAAAATTTAAGGAGGAAACAGTTTTTCGAATGTAATGTCGAACAGATGGGTTTCACATTGACCCAAACCATATTATAAAATCACGAAGATATGAAAATAGGGAACAAGTGAGCAAAACCATGCAAACAACGAATCAAAAGATTAAAAAGGAACTTTATCAAAAACGCAGCTCCGAATGGGAAAGAAGACAAACTGGAGAGAAAGCAAAAACGTCCATTCGACAGGCACCTGACGAGAAAAATCCAGTCTTTAGAAGGAGAGACGATCACTCCTGACTACGATACAGACATTATGACTTCTGTCCATGGTGAGAACAAGATTTCAAGAGCTGCTGAAGCATTGCGGCCAATTCAACTTATAGCGCCAATTTCAGTTGCGGAATCGTAACTGGAGGCTGGTCACGCATCCTCCAAAAAGATCTCACACGTATTCTATAGAATTTAGGTTCAATAATATTCTATAGAATTTAGGTTAAATAGAGTAAGTACGTATTCAGTAGAGTAGGTTCAATAGAGTAGATTAGGTACGTATTCTATAGAATTTAGGTTCAGTAACTTTGCAGACCAATCCATGTTTTGAATATCTTCATTTTTCTAGTACTCTGAGACAGCTATTTTACGATAAGGCGTAGCGTTATCGTCTATAAAGAGGAAATCTGTACCCGCAGCGCTTCTAAACAGACCCGCGTGAGACAAAAGAACCTCTGTTCAATAGTGCACGCCAGTGACTGAACCTCCTTGGAAGATGTGAAGGTCTGTACGGCTTACAAGCATGATACCACCCTAGACAAGAACTCCGACACTTACAAACCGGCCTCTGCCGATGATGTTGAAAGGGTGATTACATGTTACTTTCTCTCTCCAGGTGTGCAAGTGTCCAGAATTTCTCGTCAGACTAAACTGGCTCTCTTAAGTAAATTGCTGGTAAAACTGGATTAGGAGCTAGAAATTTGAAACACTGCATGTGATATTGGGCTTTCCAGACATTTTCTTCACGTTTGACACAAGCTTTCCAATATCGGAGTAATCTGCACGGATTCGGTCAACGATATAACGCTCAGGCAAGATGAGTCACATACACTAGCTTAGGATAAAATCCCTTTATTAATTTTCCTGCTTTAACCACGCATGATGCAGCATCACCTAAAAGAGCAACACATCATTGTGTTGCATGTCCTTTCGCCATAAAACTGTTCCATGATTTTCTAAACGACTGGCAAATTTCAGAGTGGTTCACTTTTTCGAATTTGTCGATATTAAGAAAGGATATTTTGTCAGCTAAATCTTGATGCCAAGGAAGGAAATCTTGCTTGCATCAGATCCAAAGTCATGGAAGAAAGAAGGTCTGCTTGCATTAAGGTCCAAGGTCATGGAGGAATTACAAACTGTATCTTCCGTCCCCAAAGACTTCTTCAAAGCAGTAATACATTCCTCTTGTTTATCAAAACATTAAAAGGATTTTACATTAAGATCTACAGGTTTTCGCAGACTTGGAGGTACACATTTTGTAATTGCATCATAAATGTAAGTACAAATATGCATATTTCATTTTCTACCATATTTCAGAACTATATTCGAACTCCATTCCAGAGTCCTATGTGAAAGAACAAATTTTTAAGCACCATTTAATTCTGAACGGAATAAAATGCTATACTTTTCACGTATTCATAAAAGTTTTAATTTGAATGAAATGTTTTCACGAGCTTTCGTTAATTGCACTATGTTTTTCACGAGCTTTCGTTAATTACACTATAAAAACAAAATTTAAGTTTATTCTGTTCGGTTGACAGTTAAAAAGTAAAAGTTTATTGCATTAAGAACATTAAAATAACGCATTTTTTCTATTTACAGATCTTCTTTCTGAAATATTTCTAAAATATGAGATGGTTTTCAGCTTCTGAGGTATCTTTTCAATCAAAAATCATAGCCGCTCTATGCTAAAAAGATGATTGCTATAAATATATTCGTTTATAGTTATTAAAATGATTAATAAATTATTTGTTTGGTTTATTTTAAACTAGGACATCTTTTATTTTAACCCTCTGACCAGCCAGGGTTTTGCTAAGAAAGCACAAATTTCCAAAACTAGTATTAGAAAAAATTAAATATAAAAATTCTTTTATGCATGGATTTATGTACTTTTAATATACTGCCTTAATTTTTTTGACATATTTTAATATGCACGTATATATACGTTCTTACAGATATCACAAAAAATATTCTTGGCCGTATATATACAGCCTTGCCGGTTTGAGGGGTTTTATAATTAAGTATGTTAAATATTGCTGCTGATTTCCATGTTAAATTCCCTCCACAGACACCATCGAGGGGATGCAAATCCTTACGCCAGGGGTAACAGGGTCAGAATGCAATTTGAAACCTTACAGTCAGGTTTCTCGAAAGCCTGTCTCCAAGTCACCAACTCTGTGGGCTAAGGATCAGCTGATTGGCACGAGAGAGGCCAGTGAAGTGCCTCCCGTCTCAATCTGAAGCAGAGACCAAAGGAGTGTGTTGAGTGCAGTACCTCTCCCTTTAACAACGAGCATTCTCCTTATTAACTTTACAAAACGTGCAGATGGTTTCTCTCCATGTGAAACTAGAAACAAAGGGATGTAACAGCATCTCACTTTGATCTCCAACCTCCATAAAAAAACCGCAAAGAAGGACGAGATAGAAAAGAAACAGAAAGTTGAGAAAAAAAGGAAGAAAAATTACTAGGGCTCCAGGATCGTGATCTCCGTCTCATTGAGAGGATGATCCCTTGAAGGGTTAGGGTAGCTGGGAATTGCCACATTCGTACTCATAAAGAATGTGAGAAGAAATGGGAATATAAACCTTGAGTAATTTAAGAACGTAACTCGCGAGGGAAGGTCTTTCTATAAATTTTAGCTCTGACTCCCCATATCACGCAAGCAAACACTGCTAACAAAGATTCAGGCAAGTATAGAAGACGGAAGACGTTCATTCTAAGACAGTCAGTGGTCGCTGTCAAAAGCTCTCCCTTCATGTCAAGAACTCTGTTTTTATACCCATTTTGCATCCTGGAGGAAGCCAACAGAAGTAAAAGTGAAAGGAATGATAAAAATATTAAGATAAAAAGTTAACAAATATACATTTTACCATTTAATGATATCCATGGCCATTAAGGGAGAGCCCAGTTTGTCATATAAGGATATGACGAGAAAATTCAATTGTTTCCTTTCTTGCTCTACCAATGATTTCATTAACGATTAGTATATTAGCGATTTTTAGTTTTAAAATTTTGGACTGTGTTTAATGAAGATTTCTCATACTTTTCAAATGTATTTCTCATGTTTCAAGTAAAACGCTGGTCATTCTCTTTTCATGAACATTCAGAAACTATCTTTTAAGTTTAGAAATGTAAATGGTCAAATCCTTCCATTTTCCGTGCTACGCTATTTTTGTTATTGTTACTTTAACACAACATTAATAAATAGTGCATCTTAGCCGATTACTATTTTTGACCTGTACAGTGAAATCTCGTTTCATGGTTTTAATTCGTTTCTGACGGCGGTTCATCAACCGAAATGTTCGCAAAACAAAACAGTTTTTCCCATAGTAGATAATGTAAAATGGCTTCACTCGTTCTTGACCTCAGATAATTGCTTATTTATACTTCCACAAGTACTCTGTGCACACATTCCTAAGTTAAAATTAATGGAAATTATTAAATACAAAAAAAGATTATATAGACAATGTTAAAAAGATGAAACAGACGAAAACATAAATTAATTTTACTGTACTTATACACAGGAGAGTAGACGGCATAAGTGACAAACGATGAAGAAGAGCTTATTGGTTGAAGGCGAAACTACCTTTTATATAAACATCGATTATATGCATTTAGGAGGTATTTTCCTTTATATTTCCCTTGTATCTGAGCGAAACTCGACTTACGTGAGATTCACTGTTCCTCTGGTTGAATTAAAAGTTTTCCTTTGAAATTAATTGTTGCCTACATTTTAAATATTTCTAAAGTTAGGCATGAGGGCTTACCAGCTGCGGAGCATAAAGTTGCAGAACAGTGGGAGTTCATTCTCGACCTACGAAACGCCGTTCCAGACGAACGAGCTAGCTGAATGGGCGTTTTCGTTGTTTTCCTCATGTGTGACGTGGATCCGAGCTAAGTTTTCCCAAAAACGTCCTCCGCGGGACATCTCTTCCTTTAGCGTTGTAGAGACATTAGGTTATTTCGAAGCAGGAGACAGGAAAAATGAGCAACGCCTTCGCCGGGAATCGAACCACAGACCTCTCGGTTACGCGTCGAGCATGCAGACCACTACACCACAAAGGCATGCGAAGAAGGCGGGAGAAATATCTTACAGCGTATATGATCATGTGCGAGGCCATAATCAATTAAAAAAATTCTCCACCCAGCACGGATTGTTGTTAGCGATGCTGACTGCCGTAGAGCAGGGCCAGGGTTCGAATCCCGGATACATGGATGTTTGTCAAAGTATAGTGTATGCGCAGCATGAGGGTACTCTAAATACGCGACGAGCTGAAAATCCTTTCATGTAACCAAAAAGGTAAAGTTAAGGCGTCCCCGTCTCTCCGTAAAGCGTGAAAATCCTTTCAAGAGGTTGGTCGTAGGAGAAGAGGGGTGGTAGACCTTCGGACGCGTCCTTCCGGTGTGCTCTCCTGCAAAATTGGGGGAAAGTCATAGTGTCACCTGTATGGTGCTGAAGGCTGTTACCAACGACAGGCGCAATCTTACTCTCCTTGCCATGATGAATTTGAGGGCTTGTTGTGATGTTACTGTCAGACAAGTGAGATAAGTCACAATACACAACATACAACAATAACAATTAAAAACAATATTGCATTTTCATTTCAAATCCTTGTAGAGACTTCAGGTAGGTATTTTTTAATGCAGGAGACGTGAAAAATAAGCAGTGCCCTCGCCGGGACATGAACCACGGACGTCTCGAATAGGCGCCGAGTGTGCTAACCGTTACACCACGAAGGCATGCAGAAAAGGCAGGAGAAAATACCTTACACGCTTATGCTTTGTTTCCTACCGCTTTATCAGCGTGATATATTACGTAATAAATTTTCATTTTACCTTATTTTGCACAAATTTTTACATATCAGGTAAGTAGGAGCCTTTCGTGCTTCCTGTTCTTCTGAGGACGTTTGTTCCACAATCGTCTTTTATTCCTACTTTTGAACTGTAGTTCTTTCTTGTTGATCTCATTTCTCTGGTCACCAGGTAACTAACTTCTCCAAGTCTACATTGTTAACTTCCTAACCCATGTGTTTGCCTAGCGATACAATATTATAGGTAATAAAAACCGTTCTAAGTACCAAAGTGCTCGCTCGACATCTCTGTCTGGCCATAATTTTCTCCAGGGCGAATTAATGGCGCTGTAAGTCATTTGTTACCAGACTTTGTTAATGAGAGTGAAGCAATGGAAAGTGCTAAAATGGTATTTTCAGACGTCCCTGAGTATCAATTATGTGGCACTGTTTACCTTAAAAGACATTGGAAAATCATTTTACAGATATGAGTGTACAACCGTTACTCGAGACACCGTTCGTCAACCGACCGAGGTATGTTTTTTCATAATTTTTTCTTGAAATAATTCATTCAGATCTAAATTTCCGTTACATTTCCTCTCCACGTAATTTGAGACAGTTCTATTTCAAATTTAAAATTTTACGATGCACAGCAGAATGAGCGAAAGAGCAACAAACTTGATTCTTAATTATTAGTCACAGGTCTAATTTTTATAATTTACGACAGATCTATATCGTGTAGTTTATTATTATTAACTCCGGAAAACGAACTAATAATATTTAGAAACGCTGAGAGACATGAGGTTGTTTCCAAGCAGGAGACATGAAAAATGAGCAATGCCTTTGCCGGGACTGGAACCTCGGATCTCTCGAATACGCGCTGAGTGTGCTGACCATTGCACCACGAAGGCATGCTAAGAAGGAGGGTGAAATACCTTATATACTCCCCCTTTTTAAAGGCGACTGGAGATTAGAGGACCCAGTCGCCATATCCTGCTGCTGAAGAATCATCTTCCACGAACGTTTTTAGTTCGGACGCCATAGATGTTATAGAACCAACCTTTTTAATTCAGGCGCCATAGACCTAATGTCATTAGAGACATTAGGTTATTTCGATACAGGAGACATGAAAAATGAGCAGTGCATTCGCCGGGACTCGAACCTCGAATCTATCGAACAGCGCCAAGTTAGCTGGCGATATACCACGAAGGCATGCTAAGAAGACGGGAGAAATTCCTTATATACTCCCCATTTTTAAAGGGCGACTGGGGATTAGGGAACCCATTCCCCAAATCCTGTTGGTGAAGAATCATCATCCACCAACGTTTTTAGTTCGGGCGCCACTGTAGATACATTAGGCTATTTGGAAGCAGGAGACATGCAAAATAAGCAATGCCCTCGCTGGGACTCGAAAATCGGATCGCTCGAATACGCGCCGAGTGTGCTGACCATTACACCACGAAGCCATGTTAAGAAGACGGGAGAAATACATTATAAATTTTGCACTGTTATTGTGATTTACGAAAAATGTTTCTAACGTTATATATTCCCAAGGCCGTTCCTAGGCCATTGGCTGCCCACATACAATTCTATGATTGCCGGCCCCCCAAATTAAAAAATAAGTGCTGAATGAATAATAAAACTTTTATTTCATATTCACTAAGTATTCATATATGAAATTTGTATAAAAAGTATTTACATATGACAAGTACTTATAATTAACGTAATGAATTTTAAATATTTAGGCGTGGCATCACGAGAGTGCGGCCGCCCCTGATTTTGACCGCCCGCGTACTTTTACGCGCTGCATCCCCTCTAGGAACGCCCCTGTAATTTAGCAGTCTCTGTATGCAAGATTTAGAAGTATGCTATTTATTAAACATTTCGTTATTTTTTATTTTCAACAGCGAAATCTCTTTGGAAAAATCTTGATCAAAATCAGTGTAACAGAAAACAATATTTAATGAAGAAAAAAATATCATCTTGTATGCAAAGATAAGCCAATTAATTGGTAGATTTCCTGCCCAGAAGAGAAGATTCCGATATCAAACGGCAGGAAATTGTACATTGGCATAGTTTCCTGTCTGGCAGACTGACCCTTTTTCCTGATGATTTGAAACACCTTATTAAATTTAGTTTATATTTTCACGTTATGTCGCATACAAATATGGAAATTTTTATAGTAGTACGCAAGCTGCTGATTGCCACACTCTACTGGATTACATTTCAAACTGGGGTATATGGTAAATATTCTCACCTTTTTATCATCACATTAATTTTACTGATTCTACTGTCAATTTTTATTTTAATTAT
>KK115385.1:379059-396254 GCA_000611955.2 Stegodyphus mimosarum | reverse complement strand
CAGCAAAGGCTGCCATAAATTGCCTTAATTGTTCTTCCATCGCTCTTGTAATTGGCATTGAAATCCTACTCCTGACACCAAAAATTGTTGCATGCGTGCGGGCTCGTAATGGATTGAATGCACAAGTCGTTAAAAAGTTAATAATCACAATATCTTACAGCAGTTATATATTTAAACTACTAGAATATAAACAAACTCAAATTCAAAATACAGTGACAGTTAATTCGATCTCACAGCGAATTCGCTACAATCAAATAACAGCACTAAGTAAACAACAGTTCGCTGAGCAACCACTTCGCTGAGCAAAACAACTTCAACTGAGCTGAGATGTTTTCCTACAGATTTTATAAGCTTTTTAACCATTCACGAGATAATTATGGTATTTTCTCGATTTTTCTGGATATCAAAAACACGAGATACCTATTTATTAAGTGCACGCGCTCTTGTATTTTTGCTTTTGCGGCGTAGCTTTCTTTTCAAATAAGTCTCGTGCTGCATTGCACAAAGAAATGAAAACAATTTTAATTGCAATTCTAAATAAATAAAAAATCCGCAACAATGTTATGTTTAAATACGCCTATTATTGAACTAGACGAGTAATGTAGTATAATGCTTTTCGGGAAGAGTCTGCAGGATATCCTCTACATCTGCTCTCAGAGAAGCGGCGAGATGACAGGCCTTAGCTTGAGAATCTCATCCATTCGCATCCGCAGCTATAGAAAATTGTGCCTTATACACTTGCCTAGATGGTCTTCCCATCATATGTCGATAGCTTCAGAGAGGGACGCGTAGATATGGGTAGAAATTTAAAACTATCCGAATGGCTCCCTGCCGTCGCTACCAATTTCTTTAAATTATCAACTTCTTTGGCAACTGCAGAAACCCTGTCATCAGTTTGTTTTTCGGTCTGGTGTTGGGTGGCAAAAACTCTTCCTGCAATTTCTTCTTTGACAGAAGAAACTGTGTAACCTATTTGTTTTTCCACGACCGAAACTCTCTCTTCTATTTGCTCTTTTACAGAAGAAACGTTGTCCAAATTTATTTTCAACCACTTCTTTCTGTCTTTCATAGCCTCACTTTTTTTTTCTATTATGCAAGTAATTTCCTTTTTCATTTCTTCTTGACCTGCTCGAACGGCTGTCATCTCTTCCTTAATGGATTTTTGGCCAGCTCTTTGACGGAATCTCGACCAGCCTTAATCGCTTCTTTAAATGCAGCAAAGGCTGCCATAAATTGCCTTAATTGTTCTTCCATCGCTCTTGTAATTGGCATTGAAATCCTACTCCTGACACCAAAAATTGTTGCATGCGTGCGGGCTCGTAATGGATTGAATGCACAAGTCGTTAAAAAGTTAATAATCACAATATCTTACAGCAGTTATATATTTAAACTACTAGAATATAAACAAACTCAAATTCAAAATACAGTGACAGTTAATTCGATCTCACAGCGAATTCGCTACAATCAAATAACAGCACTAAGTAAACAACAGTTCGCTGAGCAACCACTTCGCTGAGCAAAACAACTTCAACTGAGCTGAGATGTTTTCCTACAGATTTTATAAGCTTTTTAACCATTCACGAGATAATTATGGTATTTTCTCGATTTTTCTGGATATCAAAAACACGAGATACCTATTTATTAAGTGCACGCGCTCTTGTATTTTTGCTTTTGCGGCGTAGCTTTCTTTTCAAATAAGTCTCGTGCTGCATTGCACAAAGAAATGAAAACAATTTTAATTGCAATTCTAAATAAATAAAAAATCCGCAACAATGTTATGTTTAAATACGCCTATTATTGAACTAGACGAGTAATGTAGTATAATAAAATTTTAAAAATAATGTATAATAAATAATTTATAGTATAATAATATAATTAATAATTTATATCATTTCCAATAATTTTTATAACTAATATAAATTTTAAATATATTGATTGCTGAAGTGTAATTTCAATGCATGCATGATTTTAAAAAAGTAAAGTGAAGAATTCTGTTACGGTTGGAAAATTTAATTTATTTTTGTTAACTTTCATGCGTAATAGGACCACTTCTAAAATCTGGGGTCTCCGGTAACTGCAGATGTTGCAAGGCCTTTCAACTTCTGATATTAATGACCATTTCATCAAAGCTTTTTCTATGACTACTCTCTCTCCTCCATGGAGGTAATAAAGGAAGGCGAGGCCAACCCCACACTAAGAGTGAAGCACTGCTCCGAGGTTTCGGTCTCCAGATGGAGGGTTTTTTTTTTTTGTTTTGTTTTGTTTACATTCAGAAACTCCCTTGGCAGCGCTCTGATAGTATTTGGACACACGACAGTTCCATACAAATTGAAAAACGGGACACTTTGGCAAAAAAGAAACATTCATTGTTTGATGGCTAATAGCAGTTTGTATAGTTTGGTGACATTTACGCAAAAATCACATCTTCGTTATTTTTCGATAACTAACAAGAGCAATTTTGATTATGAGTTTGTTTTATAAAATTCTAAGCTGTTGAACTAAAAAAATATAGATTTTAAAAAGAATGTTATGCTTAAAGAATGAAAAATACCATACGGTACCTTTAAAATTGTATACATCTTTCGATACCCTTGATAAAGTATTCGCTACTTTTATTTTATGTTCCAAACGCATAGTGAATGCACAGAAATTAAACATTTGTACCTGCTGAAAATTAAAACACATGAAATATGTATGGGTATTTATGCATAGGCTTGCAAAAAGAACTATATATGCCTTTAAGAAAATACCTTTAATATTTATTAAATTATTTATAAATGTATTTGAAATGAAGGATTTATTCATTCATAAACTCCTGTGAAAGTTACTGTCAAGAACTCTACATTTGCAGAAGACGGAGGTTTTAAGTCTTCGGAATCTTCCGAAACAGAAGTCAACGATCTTTAGTTAATCAGACTTTCACAATCGCATAAAACGGTATTCATTTCTTCATGATTTAATGACTTTTTTTAACCTAAAGTTTTCCTTAAAACTTTCTTTGTAAGTCCAAGCAATCTTTCCTCAAAACCTCTCCACCAGGAGCAGTTAGGAGGTATGAATTTTCACGTAATTAGATTTACCTTCGCTGTATTCTTCAATTTCTCTAAATCCATCTTCTCTAAGCCTTTGAAGTTAGAACCATTGTCTGAATAAAAGATAGCTGGTTTTCCCCTTCGTGCTGTAAATCTTCTCAAGCCTTGAAGAAAATTTTCAGCCGAAACTCAGGTTAACAGTTCGAAATGCACAGCACGGTAGACAATGCAAATCAGGATCACAATCTAAGCCGTTGTTCCTCCCTTGAGAATGAGAGTACCTGTGAGATCTATTCCTGTAATTTCAAAAAACTGCTGCATCTTTTACACGATCTTGAGGTAAAAGTCCTTTTGATACAGTTACAGGTCTTGTCTTAAACCTATTGCTGATGATACAAGACCAGATTACTTCTTTAAGAGTTTTTCTAGTTTTCAGAGTCCAGTAATTCTCTTTAAGATGGCCCATAAGCGTTTGAACTCCAGCATGTCCTAAACTTTCGTGCTTTCACAACTGGATGACTGGAGGGAAGTATAATGGGTAAATGGAATTCTTGATGATCATTCACTGAAACATATTTTTGCCTTTAATCTCAAAATACCAGCAGGGTCTTTAATTACCTGTAAAGAACTCAGTTTCTTGTCAGCCCCATTGTTGACTGTATCCTTCTGTACTTGCTTCAGCAAGATACGTTAAGCTGTTTTGATTTCGTCAATCATAAAATTCCTTATTGTTCTATAACCTTTTATTTCCTTCATATTTATTAAAACTTAAAACTCTATTATGCACGCTTAATTCTCATAAGTTGAACTTAAGAAGAATAAAGATAGTAATACGTTTCTTCGCTATGCACAGAAACTGCCACTAACACTACTTTTCTTCTTCTCTGAATTAACTACCTTCATATTTGGAAGGTGTCCCAATTTTGGCCAGTCTTCGTTTTATGAGCCAAGAAAGTCCTTTCTACCAACGTTCTTCAGTATTTACTTTGTGTGGAATAAAAGGAAAAAATAAATTAATCAGGTTGTGGAAGAATTTCTGCACAATTCATTTCACTTGAGAACTGTTTCATTCCAGCTTTTGAAGCAGTCTTGAAGAATGATTTGGGCAGTATCGCTGGGTTTATTAACTTGAAGACTTCTAGCTTGTTTTGCCAACTAATCAGCCTTTTCATTTCTAGGTTGCCAGTGTGGCCACGTACGTGAGAAACGATGACATCAGCACCTTTATTAGATGTCCACTTAACTTATTCACTAATGCATAGTAATTCGGCTTGGAAAACACTACATTCATTGGAATTCTGAAGAGTTTGCATTCCAGGTCAGAATATGATGAAAAACAGCATAATCGAACCTACCTCGATTATTAATTTTACCGCTATCTTTACAATACAGAACTGGAAAGCAGAGTGAGGAAGATCCTCAAACAACACAGGTATCGAGCATAAGTTTGCTGATGGTATCTTTAGACTCCTTGTCATGTAAAACATGAAGATCAATCGGGGCAAACCCCAAAATCGCAAAACAAGCTTCGTAGCTAATTGTTCTGTAACCATGCACTACTTTTATTAAAATTCTTCTTTGAATTCTGATAAGGATACGTCTGTAATGCACCTTCGTACATACGAAACAACAGAATTCATGCAGAACTTAAGGTAGACCAACTTCGTAGTGTTTATTGTAAACTTACCAGAAAATTTTATAACAGCCAACACAATATACAAAACTCTGCCATCAAAATATGTAACTATGATTACAATGATCCTGTTAATTGTAAACGCCCTATGGCAATTCTCAATGTTTTTACTGACTAACCTTGTGACTACCTAAATTGTATATAGATTTTCATGAAAAATGTTTCATTCTAATTTTTGTAACCTCCATTTGGCACCCCTCGATGCTGCACTCAAGGACAGATGTCCCTTCTTGCCGCACTCTAGCTACGCCACTGGAACTTTCAGATTTAATCTTTGTGTTAGTGGTTAGGAAACCAAGCGACTGAAAAGATATCAACGCAGTTCTTTAAAATGCTTTTTCTCCTTTTTAATCTGATTGACTTAAATTGAAATGCGTTTAAGTCATAAAATGTCTAATTAGAAATATTAAATATTTTAATGAAATGACGCTAGTTGGAGTATTTAAAACCATTGTATATTTTTTTTATTATAATTCTTTTAGGCGGCTGGCCACTCGAGCGGCCAATCTTCGAAGAAATAATATAGCAAATATTAAAAAAAAGAGAAAAAGAAAAAGAAAACTATATGACAATCTTTAACACTTTATCGGGAATTCTAAATATACTCTGTTTTTAAATATTTTTATTATTATTATTATTATTATTTTGCTCTTGAATTTTGTGTGGCGTAAGAGCGACGAAAGCGATGCTTAATAATAAAGATGAAAAGACAAAAACATTTGTGTTATCAGAAGTGAGTCTGTAGAGACATTGGGATTTATTGGAAGCGGAAGAATGAGCAACGCCTTCGGCGGGAATCGAACCACGGACCTCTCGGTTACGCGTCGAGCGTGCTGACCACTACACCACGAAGGCATGTGAAGAAAGCGAGAGAAATACCTTATAACCTGATTATGCTTTATCAAGAAATAAAATGATGTCTTTTCTTCGGCCACGTCTGTCTGCAATGTAATCTTTATAGCTACGGAATAAATCTCACCATTTTTACTACAGCTATCGCCTCTGCTCTGTTGCCTTCGGCCACGTTTGTGAATGTCATTTCATGCGCTACGGCCACCACTAACTGCATATACATCTATGACACCATCAGCTCTTCCCAGAGAAGATTGGTAACCTGCGATGCTTAGCAGAAGCATAAAAAACCTTAACAAATCCTTTAGTGCGACTCTAATATCTGAGTTCTTTCAGATTTACTTTCTTTCATTTTTATCTGTTTAAACTTATTTTTAAAGTTTCGCAGCTAATTTAGCTCCCCTTCTAGCCGAGGCGTCTCCATTGCCCTGGCTCTAGATAAAAATAACATGCTTGCGTATTTTCAACAGTAGGAATTGTTTCAATCATTCTTAATGCGTTTTTGCTCACTTTCTTCTCGGTCGTTCCCGGCGAAAGACACCACTTTGCAAATTTAACCTCATAATGAGAGCGATCTTATTTAAATTATGACCAGACGTGAACGACCTTTTTTTTTTCTCTACCGCCACACTCCACCCGACCACTGGAACTTTCAGTTTCAGGTGAAAATGAATCAAGCCGCTGTCTAGTCTCCTTAGAAAAAGCGTTCGATGACCTGAACGTCGAATTTGTTTCCGAATTTCCTTCTTCCTGCAGACAAAGAAAGTCCAGGTGTCAGGGGTTAGTAGGCCCACGGTCTGATCTACTCTCCTTGCTTCCATATTGCTATTCGGCTCATTTTTTTAATCAGTTCGAATGGCAGTACTCACTTTCGCCCAGATAAGCAGTTATGGGTGCACCTGAGTAAAAAAAAGCCCCGAAGACAAACGAAAGCAACTTTCGATGCGATGGCCACAGGCATCTGATCTAACCTTTAGAACAACAGTATGATGGATGGGTTAGGAATTGTATTGACTGCATAGCAGATATAATCTAGGGGTGTTATTAATTCGCAGAAACTCTTGCGACTCCAGTTTCCTACAAATTGACATTATTAACCAGTTTCTTGTGTTTTGTGACGATGTGCATATATTTAACCACTAGCCTCGTTTCACCGACAAAGATCTTGCAGATGGATTTAGATGAAACAGAAGGATTTCCAGACAATTCTGCGAAGAAAAGGATTATTTAATTCTTCCAAATTGAACTTTTTAAAAGGGATGGATATCTTCATTGAAACTTTTCCGAAAGAATCGTAAAGGAAACACGAAAAGCCAGGCCAGAGGATTTAAAGGTCATTGACGTCTTATCGTGATTTATTTGAGAACATTTATAAAAATCATTTTATTGTAGTGAAGAAAACGTATTCTAAGAAAACTGTTCGATTAACAGCGTTTTGTTCGGTTAGCATTTAAGTATACGGGAGGGGAAAGGAAAGGAAAATCCGGAAGAATTCAGAATTTAACGTAGCACCCGAAGGGTTTCATTAAGGTACTTTTATGCTCTTGTGGCGCTCGCGGTTGACCAATCTGTTCTTGGACTCACTCCTGGTAACACAACTACTTTTTAACTTCATTATTAAACATCGCTTTCTTCGCACTTATGCAATATAAAATTTAACATCAAAATCATAAAAGTTTTAAAAATCGCCTATATAATTCCCGAGTGCTATTAATTCTTTTTCGCGCTTTTCTGAATTCATCATATCAGCTATTTATAAAACATTTCTTTCTTCGTCCGTAGGTTTATTAAAAATCGCTTTTTTCGCACTTTGTCAGGACTGAGTGTTCGGTGCATATTCTTGGCAAACATCTTCGTGAACTCCTTAAGTCCTGATCTGGAACAGGGAGCTGAATGCTACTATGTTCTGTGGTAGATACTGTGATTAAGTGGTAGAAGAACTGCACTTGAAAGGGATTTAAAATCCTCTTTTATTAGATCACAATTATTTACAACCACTTCCCAACTCGGGAGGGATACAGAAAGTAAAGACCGCACTTGGGTCTAAAATGAACAATCAAATTTAAACTAAAACTAAATAGAAATTAAATTAGTCGTTGCTCGCAGAGCTATTACGCGAGGCTGGCCTCTAAATTAAATGGTGCGTAGCAAGATTTACTAACACTGACGCACTTGGATTTATTTCAATAAGCAATCACGTAAAGCGCTATGGCTTAGAATTTAACTGCTAGCTAGTGAAGCGAACGTCGAATAGAGTGATCGTGGTCTGAGACTAAAAGCTCTCTCACACTGAGAGGTTTCTACCTTTCGTTTAAATATAACTTGGCTCCACTTCAAATTAGCACAACGCTGTAAACGCGCGCTTCTTCTAACGGGAAGTTGAAAATGAGAAGGGATAGAAAGATTTAAATTAAAATAAAACTTTGTTAGTTTAACTAAAACCTTACAACTTAAGTCATATAAAATTCAACAGCAAAATCCCAAAATATTTAAAAACAGCATACCTTTAGAATTCTCGATAATGTATTAAGTGTTGCTACACCTTTATTTTTTAATATTCGCTACATTACATCTTTAAAAATAATCTATGCCGATAACCGTGCGTAGCAGCGTCCTTTCATTTGTGTTGCCATATGTATATATATCCCTCATGTTATTTCTTCAAAACTAACACATCTTTTATTTGAAAAGTAATACGGACAACATAGTAAGGATTGGGACTAACAGCACCTGTGGTGATAAGAAAATTAAATGGGTTTGAAAGCTGTTCAATGATCTGTTTTCATCAATTTCAGTAATACAGTATTTCAAGTTCAGCCTTTTTGCAACATTCGTTTGCTTGCTGTTGATGAAGAAAAGCAATTTAACCCTTTGGAAATTCATGTTGGACAGCCCGAAACAGTTACGCCGTGTTATTGCATTATCTTTCGGAAAAAAATCCCGGTTATTCGAATATGGCGAAATTCGCAAGTGTTATCTCGGTAGATAAATGGGTGGCTTCGTGAAGTATCGCTAAGGAAACTGACTACACGAGTCCAAAGCTGAGGGGTGCCACCAGAGATGGCTTTTCTAAGGAAAACTGGCTCGTATTCACGTTACACATGAGGAAAACCAACAAATAATACCAGGTTCGATCTCAGCCCGTTTGCCTGAGATCGAACCTGGGTCAGGCAAACGGGCCGAGATCGAACTCCCAGTATTCAGCCAATCATAACTACTCGGCCAGTGATGGGGCAAGAAAGTCTCGTTTTGGCAAACTAGAAAGTTGCTGCAAATTACGTACCATAAGTTCTTCCAGTTATCTTGCAATGCATTACTTACCGATAAAACGTAATGAACGCAAATAATGATTTTCATGAAGGAATTTCTCCGTGAAAATCATTATATACGTTCTTAATAATAATATTTGATAATTTTCTTTTATCTTTAAAATTATCCGTTGATCCCTCAAATTATCATAAAATATTAATTATCCATGATCACATAATATATTGCTTACCAATGATATTATTATCTCCAGCACGTCAGTCTGTTGCCATTCGGAAAAATGTAACATATATTTATCTTTCACTTTCAATGAAAAAGCTCGGCTATTTAAAAGTAATGTATTGCCATTCCCTAAAATATAAAAATGCCTATATCTCTTACTTGCCAATGACAACGCGTTGCCATTTGGCAAAGCGTAAGATACTTAACTTTCAAATTGAATCTGTCTGCTATTAACGCGTGAAGCGATTTCAAAGCAATAAACGCGGTTCTTAAGAATACTTTTTCTACGTTTTAATCTGATTGATTTAAATAAAAATGCATCTCAATCGTGAGATGTCTATTAAAAATATTGAATAGTTTTATGAAAAGACACTAGCAGGACTCCTTCAAACCATTAAGTACTTTTCTTTTATTATGCAAGATAATATATTTCTTTTATAGAGAGTATTGCGGCAATTATATCAGGAGGTTACAAATTATTGCGTGTCTTTAAATAAAATAGTAAATACTCCAGTTTGTGTTAAATGTGTCCAATTATGTGTGAGCTCAATAAATTTCAAGACCTACCTTCCTTTGATGATATTCTTGATGCTGCATTATATTCCAGATAGCTGCTAGGAAAAATTAACATCTTCTTTAATAAAACATTCATCATGAAGAAATAATCATAGACATGACTTAGCTTTATTTTGTATTGACATAATATTATTTACATTTTTTGTTTTAAGAGTGATTAATACTCCTTTCTCATGCCGATTTTTAATAACAGATGGCGCTACGAATGTTGAGCGACAAAGAGTGAAATCTGTAAGACTACCTACAGCCTAGTTACTATGGCAACGATGCTTCCTTTCCTCTGTACTCGTTTGGCTAGAAAGTGAGTTTTTAAAATATAATATTTAAGTAAATTTCATTCCAAACTTGATTCTAACTTTACATTCCAAAACTGAGCTATTGCTTTATATTTCTGCCAAATTTCGTCCACCGTAATTTCTTAATTAGCGATTCTAAGTGTATAGAAACTTTTAGTATTGTAATGCTACAGTAGTAGACCACCTTAAGGATAATCATTTTAACAACAATATTCTATTATTCTATTACAGCCGATTCAAAAGTTCCCAAAATCTAGTTTTTTTAAGTTCTAAAAATAATAATGCTAGTTCTACAGTTATCGTCTGGTTTCTAGCTGTTGCCAAGATTACTCGAATCAATAACTGTTTTCTTAATTAAGATACAATAACATGCCGAACAAATATTAATTTAGAAGTCAAAGAACAAAAATCAGCGTTATATCTTCAAATTTTCACAGGACTAGTTTCGATGGTTTTACCGAACCAACAGCCTCAGCTGCAAAAGAGCAAATGAACGAGATAACATATACTTATTAGATAAGATAAGATAAGAAAGCCTGGACAGGAGACAAGCTACTGGTGCCATCTGTTGATGAAACCAGAACTAAAATATAATCTCTTTAAAGGCTGAAGGCAAAGATGGATTGGAATTAGGGTTGTTAACTAGAACAGAAAGATTTTTTTGAGTGTGAAATGCCTCTAGAAAATCCAGTTCACCAATGGAAGATGTTTTTTGAATAATTTTGTCAGCAGAAAACCATCGAAACTAGTCCTGTGAAAATTTGAAAATATAACGCTGATTTTTGTTGTTTGACTTCTAAATTAACTGTTTTCTTCTTTTTCTTTTACCGGAGTAGTTGCCAACAAGAGGTTGTTTACACATTTAAAACGATTTTGAAGTCGTTTAGTTAATGTTGAAAACGTAAAAAATATATTTTTTAATGTTCGATCTGACAGAACAAAGGAATGGAATGTTTTCTGTAAATATCATACGTAAAAATTTTTCTTGCTAATAACATTATTTTAACACTTTTTTCACTCCTCTTATTTTTAATTTCTCATAAATCCCTCACTGAAACTTTTTTTTTTGTATCGACGGAAACAAGTCTGTACACGTTTTTCTCTTCGTCTTCGATAACAAATAGAACTTTTTTTGTTACCGTCATTTAGATAAACACATGCTTCATCGAGAGTCGCAATGTATTTCCATAAACTCCTGATAGTTTTCACACAAAGTTTTGCGAACTGTTTTGTGTGGAGCCACACACCTCTGCAAAATTGGTGAACATTATGTTTTTTAGATTTTTTAATTTGTAAATCTTGCTTGATTACTTTATTTACTGTTGCTAATAATTCATTTAGTTATTTATTGTTGCTAGAGATGTATTTAAAGAATTTGCTATTGATTTCTTTGTCGGCAAATTTTCTGTGGTTACCAACGATTTAACTTTAGAAACATTATTAACAGTGCATACTTTTTCCGGGTGTTTATTTGGCATTTTCTTTCCATGTAGAAGTAATGCTTCACAGTTTTCCGATTAATCATGTTGCTTATTTTGCACTTAGAAATTTTAATCTCGTGCATTTCACAACGTATGTGAATTATGGAATCGGAATATTTCTCTTCGGGAAACCTAAAAACATCTTCAACACACAGTTTGTTTACATGCGACATTTTGAAGTATTTAAAGGTAGTAGACTATATTTCTCGTTTCAAATAAGAAGCTCTTGCCAGCAATTTTTATTCCAAAATGTAAGCTTTCTTTTCAATTCTTTATCGAAGTCATTCTAAACATCCAGTGTAGAATTAAATGATTCAAAGGATGACATTTTCAAGAACAGTGATTGATTAGGAACACGATTTGAACGAGTTGGCAGAAAATAAATCTTGTTTCTACTTGTATTCCTTTTCGCGATTCTGAGATGAATTACCGAAGAATTTCTTTTTGAAATTCGTATTTTCCTTACTTCGTGAATGTTAAGTAGTTGGAATGATAAATAGATAACGGAGAACGTAAGAAGAATGGTGGGTTACTTTTTACACGTTTTTACATAAATTTGCTGTTTCTGGAAGATAAAAGATTCATTTTAGGGAGGGGAAAAACATCACCATTCCTTCTTTTAGTCATTTGCTTTATATGCTCAATGACATAACCTAACTCTTCAAGTCTTGTTTTTATTTCATCAATTTCAGTATCTTCATTAAGTCCTTTTATCACTGCCTTAATATTCCTGTCTTGAAAAGGGAAAGCAACCTCAGTAACGGCTTTTTATACCATGCGCGAGGAGGTAATGCCATCTGTCGGCAAAAATAATAACCAAGAATTATGTTAATAGAATTTTAAAAGCGTTAGGAAGGACTGGATTAGACTTAAAATCATTCACTAAGCATGATAAATCTTTGTGACTGTGAAAAGCCTCAAGAAAACCAATTCACCAACGGAAGAAGCTTTTTGGATAATTTTTGCAGATTCAAAGTCAAAATTATGATTCATTTTCCAACTATGATATGCTATTGAAGACTTGTTAATTTCGCCCTTTCGGACATAGGATTCATGTTCTGTGATACGAAACATTAACACTCTTTTTGTTTGGCCAATATATCTCAAGCCACACTGACACGATATACTATAAATTCTCCAAGAATTAAAGAAATACAATCTTTTAGAGTCGAACCGTGAATTTTATTGATAGGGGAGAAACTGACTTGAAAATTGAATTTCTGGAGAATCCGTGAAACTTTGGTAAATTGGAAGCACGACAAGGTTATTAATATTATTTCTAACAGTGGAATGTCTTCTTTGATGGGAATCTGAAAATTTTTTAACCACTTTATCAATGAGCACGGGAGAAAATCCTCGGTCAATAGCAACTGTTCTCAAATAATTAAGTTCATTGGTAAGCAAAGATTCGAAGGAACAAACTTTGAGAGCGCGAAATACATAATTGTAAAAAGAAGCCATTTTTTGCTTCACAGGGTGGCATGACTTAGCATGCGGTGGTAAACAAACTGCAAGGGTTTACGGTACACAATAGTGCTAAAACCAGTTTCATTGCGGATTATAAGAATATCAGGGAAGGGGATGGAATTGTTGGATTCAATTTCAAGAGTGAATTGGATCAATTGAATTTATAGTAGATAAAATCTCGGATAAATCGTCTTTATTACCGTCAAAAAGTGCGAAAGTGTCATCTACATAACGAATCCAGAGACGAAAAGATAGTTTATCAAATAATTTTTCCTCAAAATAGTGCGTATAAATGTCAGCAAGTACAGGACTGAGAGGATTACCCATAGCCGTTACTCAGCTTTCTTTCCCCTTCTTGTATTTTGTTCTCCTGATGAGGAGGGACCTGTAGCTGCCCTCGAAATCGATTGAGTGTTTTTAGTGAATGTACGCCAAATACAAGGTTGTGTTAGCGAATTTGATTGTCACACTGGCGTGTGTCTCTTCCATTGTCATTTGTATTTCTTTTATTTATTTTTTTTTTTTTTATTTCAGAAATCTTGCCAAAACTATACTGCAGCTTCTCAACTCTTTACATATACCGTATTTCCTCCCGTATTCCATACACTAGCCAGCTTTCCAGTTCTAGGTTGTAAAATTTTTAAAAATATTCGCTAATTTCCCTCTTCCTGTATTGTATTCTTCTCCCTTTAGTTTGTTGGTAAATTGTATGCTCTTGATTATTTTAATTTTTATTCGGTGTATTCAGTTTGCATTCATGCGTTTAATTTTATGTATTATTTATTATTTGAAACATGTTTTATGCTGATATTTCGTTAAGGTGTTCTCACACTTGAGAAACTTTCACGTGGCAGGTGTTCTTACATTTAAGAAATTTCCCAAACATGAGATTTGATTTCGCTACATCTCATTTCGGGCTTTCCCAACTGAGGGTTTTTTTTTTTTTTTTTTTTTTTTTTTAAATAGTCCAAAGGGGCTTTGTCTCTGAAGGACTGTTGCTTTCGTTTTACGATTTTGCGTTAGAAACATTAAAAGTCTGAATCATTTTTCAAACTGTTGCCACAAAATATTGCAGCCCTGTATTATATTTAAAGAAATTGAATAATGAAGAATCTACCTAAATATATGTATATTTATCCAAATGTGATAAAACAGAGGTACCTAGAGCCATCCAATTTTAATAACGTACGTTTCCACCCGAATAGGCGCCTCTGGAAGCCCGAAATTTCGAATTTGTTTCAGTATCTATTTCATATTTTGTAAAACTTTAACGAATTTTTGATGAACAAACTCAAACGATTTAAAAACGAGCAATGGCAACACTCTACCGGCTAAAAGCCTTTTTATCTAAAGCGCGCGGAACTGCGTATCGGAAATTCTAAAGATATACTCATTTTAAAGTTATTTTGCGATATTGCCGTTGAACTGAATTTTATGGTTTGAGTGCGAAGAACATGATATTTAATAAATAAAAGTAACGCACTAAACGTTAAAAAAAAAAAAAGCCCCTTTAGACGTTATTTAAAATCTGAAACCTTTCAATTTTTTTTTTTTTTTTAAATCGTTCCATTTAACTTCTGTTGCTAGGAACTGAAGAAAAGATGGACAGAGCACCGGAACGTCGCATATGGTTTTACAGGTTTTGCTCTGTCGCACTACTGTTCTAGTTCAACATACATTATGGGGCACACTGCGCCCCGTCTCGGAACTTAGATGAGAAAGGAATCTACTACGCAGTGTGCAGCGTTCTCCTATTGGGCAGCCTCTACATGTTGTTCTTTTTACTTTATTTTGAAATACCAGTTGATATTTTGATAATGCCAATAGCCTTTGGATAAGGGCTATTTATATTTCGTTGTTTATAGGTATATTTTATATTCGTTTCTCTTGGATGCATATATAAATATTTCATTTCATTAGTTTTGGCATATTGCTATTGTGTCATATTCCATGAGCTGCATCATAATTTTTGAGAACTTTTGTCTTCAAATGAAATTTGAGAATTTTTGTCTTCAAACGAAATTTGAAAGTTATTGCTTCACACTCAGGATATATCAGATATCTTCTGGTGATTGTTTGCCTAGTTTGGCAATGGTTTTCTTTTTCGAGTTGGTAGCTAAATATATAATGTTCGGAGTCCCCCCTTTCCCCGCATATATTTGTTTCGCTTAGGTTTCGAGCAAAGCAGCATATGGGAAAAGGCCATGTTTCGTTATGAAGAGATTTATTAAGAAATTATGTGAGATGCGGTCATGCGTAGGGGACTTATACATTTTATGTACTTTTCTTCCTTCTTATGCTTCATTCCATTCGTTTTTCCAGATCTCAAATGTTTTCTTTCTCTCTCTCCTTTTTTTTTATAAGGAACTATGCTCTTGGGAATAGTATTTCTACTGTAGTTTTAGGAGAACATCCGAGACTATTGAATTCTTCCATTTACTAGTGGACATTTTTTTAAAGTCTTCTACAAAAGCAGAATTCAAAAAGAATAACATTATATTTTAGAAAATAAAGTATTACTACCACATGTAGAATCCACACATACACATATAGAATCGTTCAAGATAGAACTTGATTTATTCATACAGGTAGAAGTTGTCTTTCCATTCAGCCCAGGGGCCCTGAGCAAAATCGCTTTTTATTTTAAATTAACCAATCATTTCGATCTTTAACATACATTTTCTTGTATTTTATAAATACTATTATCATTTTAATTAATAAACACAATAATATCAATAATGTATTTTTCGTTCGAATTCCACAAAAGTCAAGCAAATATAATCTTTTACTCGTGTTTTAAAACTTGTGCTGCCATCTATAAACTCAATTTCGAATTAAACATCTCCCGAAATTTTTACTATTTAGTAACTTCATTTAAACTCCATTTGTTTAAATGGAGTTATTACATATTGCCGATAATTTACTTTCAAAATGTAATATTGAATATTCGGAAAGCTCTATAAATTGTATTGTAAAATATAAAATTAAGAATTTTAATGAAGATGATTTCTCATTATTTGGAAAAGAATTTAACAATATTAAGGTCATGATGGACAAGAATATAATTTTGTAGAAGATAATCACATTTATGTCTTTGTTTATAATAAATCATGATATTATTTTTAAATACTCATTTTATAAAACCCTTTAAAAAAATGTTTACCAACAAATGAAAATATTCATTGGTCTCGGATATTAACCCACAATTGAACGATTTAGAGCGTGGGAGATATAATCTGATCTTATTGAAAAATATTCAAAGTAAGTATGGATATAACATGTACTGTACAAATCGAAGTAGATGATAGAGAAGAAGCGTATTTTAGAAAATGTCAATGAAGACCTCTCTGGGTGTGCAATCAAAAAAAAAATTAATGAAGGAAATTACATATTCAACTAGAAAAGTATCACACATGTAAAATATTCATACGATTTGGAGAAACTTTATAAACTATGTTCGTTTTTCTATTTTGTTGACGCCGTTTGAAATGGCGTCTCGATTTCTCATATCCTCAAATGCCATATCCTAACTAATATTATAAATACGAAAGTGAGTTTGTTTGTTTGTTTGTTACGCTTGTGGGTTACCTTCCCCCCACATTCCTTCAGCGCCTCGATGCTCCTTCTCGCGCATGCGCGATAGGAATCTCATTTTCTGCGCCACTGCCAAAAAGACCTCTTCTCTTCTTCTTCACGAGTTCTTGTACACGCTTTATGCATTGCTGAGATTAATGTTATCCTAACGCTATGTACATATTTTGAATTATTAAAAGAATTTATTTTTGTAAATGGGTATTTAGCAATTACATTATACCCCAAACTGGTGACCCGGACGTGATTTGAGCATGCAACCTTCTGTTCGTTTAGCAGTTACATTAGACCCCAAACGCTTTTTCAGGCCTTAATTACTTATCCGATCATCATGAAATTTTCAAGAAATAATTTGCGTTATTATTTTCAAGAACTAATAAGCGTTATTGTATTAGAAAAGCTAATGATAAAAATCTAACTTAAACCATACAATAGGTTTCGTAGCTTAAAATGATTGTCGTTGTAGAAACATTAAAAGTTAAAAGTTTCAGAACGATGAGTTAAACGATGTAAATTTTAATTTTGTCTGCGCATTTTTCATACCGCGTCTTTCGTTTAAAAGTTCAAAAGAATTAAATGTTTTTAACGTTTTGTTAATACTTTAAACTTTTTGAAATCTTGGTAATGAAAATTATTTATTTTTGTAGTGAGATATCTTAATAAAGCATGTTTTTCAGTTTTTTAAATTATATTTTATTTTAGAATTTTTTAGTAAAAC
>KK115385.1:341974-378343 GCA_000611955.2 Stegodyphus mimosarum | reverse complement strand
AGAAAGCTACGTCGAAAAAAAAAAAAAAGAATAAAAGAGCGCGTGCATTTAATGCTTAATAAATAAATATCTCTTAATTACTGTTGCCATCGAGGAAAATCTAGAAAAATCGAGATTGTTCTACTGATAATTAAAAAGCTTATAAAAGCCCAATTGAAACACCTCACCTCAGTTGTTGCAGTTGCTGTTGTAGCTGTTTAAAGCAAACTGCTGTTTGTTTACTTTATGCTGTAGCGGTTTCGCTGTGAGATGAATTAGTTTATCTGTTTTGAATAGAGTTTTTGTAAACGTTTGAGATATTGTGACATTGTGCGAATATCTCTGAAGAAATATTTCAATATTTTGATTTATTTCTTGTGGAAAGAATAAATTTTTGTTAATTTTTTAACGACTTGTGCATTCAGTCCATAACGAACCCGTACGCACGCAACAGTATGTTGCTAGCATCTAAGAAACAGATAGCTTATTTGAATTACTTTAATCACTGAGCTATTCCTAGATAACTTAAAAGTAGTAGATAAAGTTTATTTATTCATTCCTGACTCATCCAATAAACTGAGGTTTATTAATTTACAGAACAGTTATTTTTATCTTTGGAATCTATATTGTCACTTCTCTCTTTCCGTTTTCCCGCCCGAGTGCAAATTAGATCGCGTGCGGGTTTGGGATTGTTAAGCAGAGCGTATTCTTCCGTTTGAAAACCACGTTACCAGCTTTGATATTTGAATTAGGAGCTCCTGTCTCTGGCGTTATACATGTCAATCACGCCAGTAAAATCCAAACTAATTTCGGGATTAAATTGCTCTGTGTAGCCTTTGGCTATTATCTATTTAAATTTAATCATATATTTGAATCCCTACTTTTGAGTTTCTCGACATAAGCGCTGGCTGACTTCTTAAGCAACAAGAGTGTCTTCTGTTCATCTTATTGAGTTTTAAATAAAAGGGTCTTTTACACTCTTTTCAAGTTTCTGTACTTTAATTGTAGACATAGTAATACGTCGCTTAAAGTATACAAAAATGTTAAGCCCTATTTTGCAGTAGTAAAAGACGTTAAATTTTATAAACTTTATACAAGATGCACGAGTCCAGGGGAGATCATTAAGTATTGTCCACCTCATTCATATAAAGTCAAACTCTCTGACTGCAAAATAAGACACGTTCACCTGAACAAAATCAGAAAGTATATCTCTAGAGTAAATGCCGTGGGAGTTATCTTCGAAAACGAAGACGAATTTGAAGAGATTCAAACTTCACAAGTTTCAAGCTATAAAATGTGTCCTCCTGATTGAAAATTCAAATTTGAACATCTAACGAGAGATCAACAACAGCGAATTCGACAACTTATAAGAAAGTGCTGAAATAGTGCTAAAACTGCACTGTTTGTGTAAACACGAAAGAGGGAGGAATTCGACTTCGTGTTGATTATCTTACGTTTAAGTGATGTAACAATTAATTACTGATGATTTTCTTTGCAAAGTGCAGCAGAACTTATAAATTCTTTAGGATAAGCTAATTATACGAGGTACGAACACTGGATTTATTAAGAGGACATTGGGCCATTCCCATGAGGCCTGAAAGTCGAGATTACACTTCGTTTAAAACCTATAGATAATAGTACAGCTTTTAAGTTATAAGTTTTGGTCTGAAAAACTCTGCAGCAACATTTCAAAAGAAAATCAATAAGGCGCTCTACGAATACAGAGGTTTTACAGAGTATATATTGAAGACATCGCAGCTTTTTGCAAAAGACTGAAAATCTAATGTGATTCATTTGAATATGATCCCGCTAAGTTGGATCCAAACATATCTTTAAGAGATGCATTCAAGGAAATTTATATTTCCTTCAAATTATGAGCATATACTAATAAAGTGTGTCTCAATTTGTTAGACTAGTACAAATATATAGTAAACTATGATGGCTAAATTAATAAATAAATATAATGTTTAAAAAAATAATTAACAAAAAAAATTCTGATATTTACTTATTTATTTATTTTTGCTGATATGCTCTCGCACTGTGTATGGATTTATGATCTTGTCTGATCTTTTCTGCCAAAAAAAAATGCATGAATATGTTTGGATGCCGCAATATTAAATGTTGCGTTGCTTAATATATATACTTTTGTTTGGGCACAATCGTATTTAGGACATTTTCTTGCTTCCTTTCCTTTTCTTTCTATAGGCCCTTTTTATTTTTTTTCCTCTCCATTACTTTTGGGCCATTTATTTTTAATTATGTTTTGTCCCATATTTTTTCCTGGCCTTTGGAACTCGTATAAAACATACGAAGTTCCTTTTTGCTCTCCTCTGAAATACGAAATTGCCCATTTTGGATATTATTCGGAGCCTTGGTTGGGCCAACTTGGCTTCTTTAAGGGTATGGGCGACATTTCATCATGCCAACGGAAGTAAATATCATGTGAGGGATAGGCGCTAAGGAGAAAAGGAAAATATATGGAGAAAAGCGGGATTATTAAGATGTGTTTATATTTGTTTGGTATCTAATAGCCAATTTGGTTCTGTTATATTGCTAAGTTAGCATTAAAAGTCGATTAATGTGCATTTGTGAAGAAAACGCAGGGCAATTACTTTTCGATTCGATTTCATATGTGTATTAATATATCACATTTCTGCTCATATGATCTACTGGTATCGGATAATTAGCTACTTTTAACACTTATTTCTGGATGTGTATTATTTTACAACTTTTTCTACTTTGAAAACCCAAGTATTGAAACATTATGTATATGCTTGTGAAAATATTATTTCAAATATTCTCATATAACTAACTATACTATAATCTCATAGTATTCAATTCTCATATAACTACGATTGAAATATGCTTCTATTATTTACTTAAAAATGCAGTATTTGATAGCCTTCCACATCGTAGCCATTCTAGAATTAGTTCCGTAATGTTATATAATGTTCACTAAATTGTCTTATGCATTATTTTGTTTAAATATTCATTTTCATAAAGAATATATAATCAGAGAATGTGAGTTCAATATATTTTAAAGATAGAGATAATAAACAAAAAATAAAAGGGAGACTACACATGCAACCAGATAAAAGGGACCATATTCTAATAATAAGTTAATAAACTCAAAATGATGTGAAAGCCACAAAATTCGCTCAAGTAATTATCATCAAGTAATTCAGCTCCTTATTCGCTGAGTGGTAAAGCAGAACACATATATCTGAGTGCATTTTTTATATCTGAAATAAAATCTGTTATTAGTTGCTGATGAAAAAGTAAGAAAATATTTTTTATGGATAGAAATCTATGTAGCTGAGTATTGAAAGTCTGATACTTCACCGACACTGAAATAGCAATTTATATATTTTATGAAAGTAAAAAAAAAGTGTTATTTTTAAAAAACTTCAAAAATCTGAATAATTTTCAGAACATATTCTTAAATTAAATTAAGAATATTCTTCTTCTTAGAAGTTATTTTCTTAAAATTATATGCCTTATGTACAGATCAAGCATGGAAAAAATGAGACTCCTCCGAATTCATAATTCACGTTGTAATGGAGTAGTTTTGCTTTTGAAACATAATTGTCATTTGAAACAAAATTTGTGTGATAAGATGTCTTTTTAATTATTACTAATTTAATTTTTTGAAATCACATTGTGTGTATAATAATTTCAAACTATGCCTTATTTGCTAATCTCTAATAAGTAAAAACAAAAGGCAAATAGTGCCATATCCGTAACTACATGTTGATATTACCCTTGAAATGATACATACCCTTGAAATGATTACCCTTGATTATCAACGTAGCAGAAAAGATAAATGTTTTGTATCCTGGTAACACCTGCATTCATAATGTACCTCAAATCTTACTGAATGCCCTATAAATATCTGTACTGTGATTTGTGTTAGGAAAAACAAAACATATCTAATGATCCAAATTTCCTATGAATTAGTTTTTATGTGATGCAGTAGTGAGGTTTGATCTCTATATTGGCCCCTAAATAGTGGGCTGAAAGTCCCAAGTAATAGAAAAAACTAACTATACTTCTCTTTAACCCCAATAGTTTGACAACTTACAATCTCATATCCCCTTTTTCCCTGCTTTTTACCATTAACATTACCATTACTATAAGGAGATTGTATAGATAAAGAGTCAAGAAAAATCCATAGTTCTATATTTTCAAATTACTGCTTTATTTTTACATTACTGTAAACAGCAGTACGTTGCTTCTTTTATTTTCAGTTTACTGTTGTTAAAATCTGTTTTTAACTGTGACCGAAAAAAAAATTGAAAAATCTGAAGGAAAAGCTTTATTTATTAGCTATAAAAAGTATAGAAAAGTTTACAATTTGTACATCCAAAAAAATATGCTTCTTCGGATACTGAGCCAAAGCAGTAACAGTTATTTTGGTACTGTTCTGTTATCAGGACTGGATTAAAAAATGTATGAACATGTGTTTGTATGTATGTGCTTATGTGTGTATTTGTATATGCACATATATTTGTACTTATGCATACAATGAACACATACATGCATACATAAACACATACATACATTTCTGAACCTGATCCTGATAACAGAACAGTACTGCTATTTTTTTATGCTTGTAAGTAAGCATTATTGTTGAAATAAGAATTATGGAATTGAAATTGGCAATTTACTTAAAATACTTCTTTCTTATTGAAAAGTTTTGCTAATTTTGAAACATGATAAACACCTAATTGTGTTTCTTGAATATTTCTGAATTGTAACTTGCGGTTCTTACTGACATGATGTCTGATGACTTTGAAACAGAATTAGTTAATACAGGAATCTAACTGAAGCAAATATTCTTAAATCTTTGTGAAATTTGTCCAATCTTTATGAACCAGCATGTGTAAATGACAAACACTAACAAGTGGTTTCTGGAGTTGGTTGCATAGTATGGTTTTTACTGTTTTCAACTCTTCTTAATTTTTAGTATCTACTCAACATTTTGTGAACTAAGGTCTGCACAATAAAACATTTGTGAATTTATTTTTCTTTTTAGTCAAACTAAAGTTGTAACCTTGGAAATGATAATACAGTACACAGGTTTTGAGAACATAAATGTTACAGTAGCATGACTAATCTGAGAATACAAAGGAAGTACAGTACTTTATGGACTTTTGTTTTCTTTCCCTTCTAGACACACGATACAGGCGACTGGACGACCGATATCGCGTTTTACCGTGGCCAGAAGACTGCACGGTGGTGGTCTGTTTGCACGACGCCCTGTACGGTGTGTACCTCTAACGCCTGCCCATCGGAGAAGGCGTTCTCTGTGGTGCCGGGAACACCGGAATTGGAGAAACAACGAATGGGGACGAGTACTCTTTACAGATGAGAGCAGCTTTAGTCTGAGTTGCGATTCTAGACACATACACAACTGGACAGAGCGGGGGAACACGCAATAACCCCTTCAACATCATCAAAAGGGACTGTTTTGGAGGTCGCGGCGTTCTCGTTCGAGCATACATAATGCTTGGTATCCGGACCGACCTTCATATCTCCCAAGGAGGTTCGTCACCTGGGACTGCTATTGTAACGAGGTTCTTCCTTACATGCGTCTTTTCACAAGGGCTATGGGTCGTCAGTTCCTCTTCATGGACGACAACGCTCCACCTCATCGCACAGTTACTGTCGAAGAGCTGTTGGAGAGTGAAGATATTGAACACATGGATTGGTCGGCAAGGTCTCTGGATCTAAATCCCGTCAAGCATGTACGGAACTTACTAGGGAGACCCGTGGCAGCACGTAACTTATCGCCAGTAACGATTCCGAAACTGCGGATTGTGCTACAAGAGGAACGAGCAGCAGTGTCTCAACAGCTCATTAACAACCACATATCCAGCACGCACAAATGATGTGAAACCTGCCTAGCAGTCAGGGGAGATCATATCCCCTATTAAAGATTGGATGTTTCTTGCTGGACAACCATCACGGGGATGTTTCGGCCTTCAGTCGCATTGCGCTCCATGCTACTTTTTCAATAAAGCTTCTTTTTATCACTCTGATTTCTCTTTTAGTAAATGTTGCTTACATTACTCATGTCCTTACGTATTGAGGATCTTACGGTATTAAATGTGTTGATTTGGAAAGCTTTTGTACAAAGTTATATTGAAAAAACCGTCTCGTCCTTAATTTTTGCACACCAGTGTACATGCATACATAAACACATACATACATTTCTGAACCTGATACTGATAACAGAACAGTACTGCTATTTATTAACTGCATACAGCATTAACATTTACTTATTGTACATCAGGAAATATTAATTTATTAAATTGCAACCTCTCTGATGCATGATACATAGGCTTGCCAGACGTCCTTGTTTGACCAGGACAGTCCCGGTTTTCAAACAAAATCCCGGTGTCCCGGCTGGTTTACTTCACGTCCCGGTATAAATTAAATTTTATTTTATAGATGTGATTATGAATAAGCCAGATAATTAGGCCAGATATCTCTAGCAACTGTGAAGTAAAACTGCCACTCTATAGGCAAATTTAAAGTTCCTCTTAATTCAGATTACTGTACATAAGTATGATATGCAACCACACATTGCAAAGATGGATATGTTACTGGAGAAGAATGGAGAAAACTAGAAAATGTCTGACAGAAGTATAGTAATCCTATTCATAACATTACATTTCTTGGAAAGCCTGTCACTGTAATATCACAATTGAAATATTTTTAGTCGCTAAAGACAGGAAGAAAAGGTTTTTAACCATGTAAGTTGTATCATCATGAGCTTAAGTTTATTATAGCCTTGTTACTCTCACACATGGGTATCTAGTGTACGAAGCCCATGGTTGTAAAACATTTACACTGCATAAGTATAGTAATTTAGGTATCAATGAGAGCATAAAAGAAAATGCTAATAGATTACTTTCAATGCACATAAACAAATGCTAAAAAGCTATAGAATAAACCATGATTGAACATCGATGATTACAGGAAGCATAACAAAGTAAATGGAAAGAGAAAATAAATCACTTAATAAACATTTACAGGAGCAGGCCTCTTATTTTTATATAAATTATCAATAATAATACATATAATTATATTTTATTCAATTTTAATTATCAGTAATAATACATATAATTATATTTTATTCAATTATGTGCTATTTTTAATTTAATACTCTTCGCTGTTGCGTTGATAATTAAACAGTAAACGCAACGATACTTTCCGTTTACATATCTCGATTTCCTACTACAGATAACCCTTAGCAAGGAAAAAGTATCACGGCTGTCTCCCTAGAGGAAGCACGCCATCCGAACGATATCCTTGCTCGATTTTTCGCCCATTGGTGCAAAAAGACTTAGCGGGTGCAAAACAAGGCATCTATCTTCTTTGTCTGTCTGTCTGTCAGAAACGAAGCATCATTTCTGCGTTATGAACACGAATAATCTGTCTTGAAAGTGTATTTGCTGTTAGCAAGCTATGTTAATCCACCTGTGCACCTTCAGTTCTAATAAAGTGTGTAAGTATCCATTAGCTCTGTTTAGGTGATGATACTGTCATTCTTTGGAACTTTTGTCCAGAAAAATTGAATCGTTGAGATTTTTAAGAATTGTTCTTAGGCTAGTAATATTCCCACTTTATCTAAGAGAAGGTAAGCGACTGTTGCGCACCTGATGCATAACAATATATATATATATATGTTACTGTGAAAGACCGAAATTGGAGAATGTCGACTTTCACCGGAGAATGTCAACATTCACCAAATACGTCGGTGAAGATCGAATATAACATTGCATTCTTGTACATTCGGACCCTCACCGGTGTATATCGACAATCACAGGTATGCTCTGGTGTAGGTCGAAAAGAGAGGCGACTGGCTGTTTCCCATAAATGCAGTTGTAAAAGCAAGGGCCTCTTGTGCAATTCAAAGTCTCATAATAGTTTAAGTTGTTGCAATTAATCAGATTTGAATCACATAATTTAGTTATTTTATTTTCTCATTTACTACGTACTGTATAATTAAGTAAGTTTTTTAACTTCTATTATTTTCCTTACTCATTTTGAATTTATTGTGTGTTTTTTCGCGACTGAATTACGGAGAAGAAAATATTATATTCAACATTCACCATTAGTACATGGTGAATGTCGACATTCACCGGTGTAAGTCAGAAATAAGAGTATTTGGAAAATATTTCGGACATACACCAAGTGACTATGTGAATGTTGACATTCTCCCGATTTCAGTGTTTCACCGTAACATATATATTATGATCATATGTGTATAATATCGTGGCTTAATGCTTATTACATTGTTTTTCGTATTTGAGTAATACTGTAAAAACTATTCTGTGTAAATTTTTTACTTAAAAATCATGCTAAATAGTCTTTTTTATTGTTATTTTCTTCAGATAATTGTCTGCTTCTTTAAAATGTTGAACAGTGTAAGGAATTACCACAGGGCTGAATATTACAGTACAAAAGGATTAGTTTTTGTCTCTGTGTTTAAGTGCAAAAGAAGTCATGAATATGATAATGAGTTGGAAATCTAGTAGCATTGATTTTTGAAGTAAGTAATATCTTTGATTATTAATGGTATTATTCTGTACGGACTTGTTTGGTCTGTTTATTTTGAAAGCAAGAGTTTTCCAGTGGACGACCACGTCTGATTAAAAAAGAGGGTGGTAAAGAGTCATCTGTGAATTAATCAGTTCTGACCAAAGGGTTCTCAGGCTGCAATCTCTATTGATTTCAGGCATCAAGTGTCATTGAAGAATGTCTGATAGCGACCAATAACTTCTAGACATATATGATATTGAAAATTTGGTACGTCCTTAATATAGCAGCTTCCTACCCCGAGATTTGCATCCCGGTTGATTAACGATTAAATCTTGGGGTGCACTATAATAAGGAAGTACTGAAAATTCTTTATAAAAATGTCTTCTCAAATTCTATAAAAAAATATCTACTGCTAAACTTCTTTAGAAGCCTTTAGAATTATGGCTAAGTTCTCTATAAAATAGGTCAGAGATATGTAGTATTCTATAAAATTTTAGATATAGCCGCTATACAGTTATATATAGAGAGATTCTATTAAAATTTGAGTTTTTAAAGGTTTCATGTATAGAATCATGTAATAGAATTGCAGTGAAAATATGAGATCTAGTTTATAGAAGTGTCTAACTATGAAGTTATGTTTATGATTGTGTATATAAATTGGATTCAGATTATGTACATAATCCAATTGCTGTATAGTGTATCCAATTAATTGCTGTACAATTATGTTTGATTACAATACCATTACCGATAAATGTTACTGTTTTCCTCCTAAAAAAAATCTGATTTAATGTGATACATCTTAAAACAAAGCAAAAAGCACAGACCAGATAAAAATAGTCTCCTTTCTAATTATTTTCTTTTGTCATTTTAACTTCAGTGAATGCACATTGCACTGTCCTGCGAGGTCTTATTTTTTCTGCAGGTAAAATCGTCTCTAAAAATGTCTTTTCCTCAGGCTTTGTGAAGCTAGTAAACATCCAGGAAGAGCTTTCTTTGTACCTTCTACTGCTGCTCGTATTTCAATCAGTCAAACAATTCATATTGACATTCATATCCAATCAAAACTGTGAATTCATATATTTATAACCATGTTTTTGATGCTAGTATTGCTACTACTATATTAAGTATACTAAGTATGCTAGTAAGTGCTACTACTATACTAAGACTTTTTGAATTCAGCACCAAATCATAGTCTAAATTGCAAAAAATTAGCCGCATACAGTTCTGAATCTGTTAATTTTGTGTCTGAATGAAGCTTTTACCTTTCATTCTGAATACTGCAGATTCTCATCCATTCAGATTTTGACAAGATAATACCACTTTTGGGAAATTTCTAGGCTATCCGATTTTATGAATTGAATTTCTTGGTTGAATAATGATGTCATTTAATTGCTCTCCCTTACCTTTTAACGGGAGAAGTGACAGCCTTGTAATATTTTTTTTTTCTTGTCTCAAATTGGAGCTGCTCGAATTTTAATTATTCCTCGGATGAAAAAAATGAAATTGGGGAGGAGAGGAGAAGACATTCCTTGTTGTGTCTTAGAATTAACATAAATTTCATTCTATGGCACACACATACACAATGAAATGAAAGAAATACATACAATGAAAGAAAATAAAAAAAATTTTTTAATGAAGCTATACAGATACATGGTAGAACGTTGAAATGTTTAAAAAAATTGTATCAGTATGACATACTTATTTATAAAATTATGATCAATGTGACACAACTCTTTACAAAAATAGTATCAGCTGTTTGCGAAAATTTAAAGTATGGAATTTATAATGAATTTGATAAAATAATGGAAATTGCTATTTTCTTAAATATTTCATTTGATTGTTATTTATTGTTCCATGAAATGTAATAATAACAAAAATTGTTTTATCAGAGATAAATTAGTAAATTTGTTAAATGGACCAAAGTTCTCAACAATAAAAATGTGATATTTTTGGAAATAAATCTTCTTGTGATTCCAGTATGTGATATCTTTGTTGAAAGAATATTTTTATAAGAAATCTGTGGAATTAGAAAGAAATAGATTGAATGCGGAGTTGGTATAAGCAGAATTTTGCGGAAATTTAAATTGCAATACGAGTAAAGGTTTTTATAACTTAATTATGCGTGTAGTCAAACAAAATTATTAGAACGTGCAATTTCAAATGGGAAAGATAATTTTAAAAGAGATACATAAATTTGTTTGTATATTGTTCTTAAATAATTGAAATTAAAAACAAAGAAATTATATTTACATATATATGATTATTACATAATTTGTACTCACTATGTTGTATTTTTCTGCTGTTTTATTTGTGGCACTGCAAATACATGTCAGTTAATCTTTACGGTACTGCTTGTTTAATCGTTTCTTTTTTGATGCCAAAATTAATGCCACGAAGGATCGGCACCAACTTCAAGATGGTGCTGGGGATCCTTCCACCCCCTATAAATCGAACACTTACACAAACTCGGGTGTCCATGTACGCATTGGCCTATTTAACTTTAAAAAAATGTCGGAGAATTGCACAAGCAAATATAAAACGCTGTACGTTTATGTTATATCTGCATTTGGGAATTAAATTCATTCTATTTGAAAAACAGCTAGGTTGAAGGAACATGGAATGTGTGCTTGACGAAGCGTTTATATAACCCAGCATGAATTACTAGATTTATTAGCAACAGGTTATGTATGTCCAGAATTATCATAATGATGCAAGAGGTGGTTTCGAGAGTTTCAATGATGCACATAAACTTTGTTTATCAGGACAATTTGAGAGATAGTTTCAAGAATTTTCAGTGATGCACATGAACTTTATTATTTATGTCCAAAATTATCTGAATGATTCAAGAGATAGTTTCGAGAATTTTCAATGATGCGCAGCATATTGATTACTAAAAAAATCCTGGCAGATTCCATTCGATGCCACGGTGAAATGTTGTATCAGTCAGGGCCATCATGATACTGATTATTCAAATAACACTGAAATTGCGATCCCTCCCCACTTTTGTGTGTGAAATCTTCTATACTGGACATCAGTAAAAATAGTTATTCAAAGTTTTGGGAAAAAATAACTATTTCTTAGGTTAGAATCCAAAGATTCGAATGATCTCAGTATGTTGATCCTTATGTTAATTGTGCGAAGAAACACAATTACTTTTTAAGCTGAAGCCTAAACAAGTTAATAGCTTATTTTTAAATAAATGTCTTTCTTGAATAACAGTTTCTCTGCAGTGTGTGTTGACGTATATCATTAAATTTGTCCTTTCTAAAAGACTGCTCATGAGTTTAAAGAAAAAACACTCAATTTTCGTTTAAATAATGATTATAATTTACTCAAGTAACATTTTTTACATAATTGTAGACCAATGAATATGCTTCCGATTCATTTTACTTCTACTAAAATAAAAGAACTATAATTATAAATAGAGAGGCATAAAAGGGAATCAAAATAAAATATTTGGTTTCCCTAACTGCAGAAAAAATGCTCATTTGCCCAGTAAGAGTTACAAATTTTTATTTTCTTGGGACTTTTCTGAAAACAAATCAGTAGATATAAAATGTATTTATTTATATTTATATCTAATCCTGTTAATCACATATTCATTAATTTACTTCAAGAGTTTATTTATATTCAAAGCCTGTCTCATTATTTTTAAAATGATGTAAATTTGGACTTGCAGCTCTTGAACATTCGTAAAATCTATCTTGTGGCTCCCATCGCCTTGAAGTTCGGCCATCCCTGATATAGAACCATGTTCTTGGTATATTATTTACATTATATTGCTGCACATGTATGGGTTCATAATCAATTGAATGCAGACAGGTTCGATGATAGGTTGATAACATTTATTTTATCACAGGAAACACTTCACAGTTCTGGACCTTTCCACAAAAATAGTCTTACAACTCTTCACAGTATCACAGAGTACAATCAATAGTTACACTTCAAACTCTAAGAGTACACAATGCATTGCAAAGTGCATCTAAAGAGTGAAGCTAACCCAGAGGTATATCAGTACTCCAAACTCATACTGAACTAACAACAACCGAGAACAGATGCTGTCTCTGGTCTTATATAGTTTTCACCTAGCCACCAGGAAATGTCAAGTAATTCTGCTTCTCGAAATTACTGGAAGCATCTGACGGGGCTTTCTGTATCTCAGGATCCCGGATGTCATCAATGATGTACTGCAGGTACTGGATTTCCTTTGTTTCTGTTGAGCAGTCCCAAAAAGGTGAGATGAAACAGCCTTTCAACATCTGTGATGAGATCTTGGAGTGGCAAGATTTTAACTGAAGCCTGCTATAATCTTTTTGAAAACTTCATGCCAAAACTCAGTTAAGATGTGCCGGATGGAGTCGGAGTTTAGCCTCTGGTTTGGGGGCAGAGTCAGAAGATATCTGCTGTGTTGTTTCTCAGACAAGTGGCGAGACGGGAGGCTTTAGCTTCAGTATCCCATCCATTTGTGTTTGCCAACATAGATGACTGAGTCTTGTACACTTGCCAGGAGATTTTTACATCATATGTGGATAGCTTTAAAGAGGGTCAGGACAGCATATGTACGAATTTGAAGGCATCAGAATTGTGACCATCTGTCATTATAGATGTCTTTGAACTTTCAACTCGCTTGACGACAGCAGCAGAAACTCTTTTTTCAATTCCTCCAACTTTATTTTCACAGTCACATGTGTATTCTGCCTTCTGTAATTTCGAATTTGTTTACTATAAAGGCAGTAATTTCTTTTCTTGTATCTTTTCTGGACCTTCCATCTCTTCTTGGCCCATTTTAATCGCTTCTTTAACAGATTATTAATCCACTTTCATCTCCTCTCTTTTTTTAACAGAGTTTTTCTCTCATATTTAACAGAGCTGAAGGTCCCTTACACCTTTTTTGAAGAGCTTTCATCTCTTTTTCAACAGAGTATGGGCCCACTTTCATTGCTTCTTTAAATGCAGCAAAAGCTGTCAACAGTTGTCTCAATTGCTCTTCTCTTTGGCATTCAGTTCCACTTCTAGCATTGACAATTGTTGTGTGGATATGGGCTCAAAAGGATTGAATGCATACAGAACCGATAATAGCTTGATAAAAGTTATTTTCTCTAAAGAAACACTACAGCAAAATAGTGTTGAATAAGTTTAATACTCATGTAAAAGCTTTATAATTATGGCATCTACTCATATTTGAAATCTATTATATTAAAATCTGTGTGCATCTGTTTGTTTGTTTGTAACCTCAACTCCTCCGGAACGGCTAGTCATATATTAACATCTGAGATAATTTACAGCACACTAATTTGTGTTTCTTTTCATACAGTACCTCTCATGTTATTACTTACATAGCACATCAGTTGGAAATGTATAAGTTTAGTGTTTTTTTTATTTACTTTTAAGTAGAAAATTTGTTTTCTTTTCAATAAATAAGGTTACCTTGATTTTTCTCTTTTCTTGTATCTCAAATTTTTATTGTCACTGCTTGTGTTGGAATTTGAATAATTAAATGAGTTAATTACACTAATAACTATGTTTGGAAAAAAATAAGGAAATATTTCTTAATAAATATAACTGCTGAGACTTCAGTATTTTAACTCACACTGTATATTAATGAAGGTATGATATAGTAATAGTAGTAAAAGTAAATTAAACCATACAAATCAAAATGGCAGTAATAATTCTGTGAATCTTGAATTTTATCTTTTATTATGCTCTAACTCAGATTGACCAGTAGACTTTGCTATAATTTGCTTAAATAGGTATTTAGAATATAATGTTATTAAGCACTTCATGGAATTAAAATCTCTTAAGGCATTTATTAATGCTTTTTTAAAGTATGATCAAAACATCTGAAATACATATGCAAATTTTTTTTCCTTAATTTTTTGCTCAAGGTTTCTTTCCTTTTCGGGGGATAAATATTAAATGAATTTTACCTATTCACATGGAATATGTTATATTTATTGTTCTTCTGGATCCTTGTTGTGAGTACCATTTTACTCTCAGGAAAGGGATACTGATCATAAATGAGGAAAGCTAAAGTATATACTGTTAAAAATAAATGTTTTACTGGCCAGTTAATGCATGTTTATAAAATTATTGGAATAAAACAAATTTAAAATAAGTTCAAAATTCTGGATTTTATTGCATTTCAGGTAAATTAATGAAATGTACAAATGTTTGAGATTTAATTCAATTCAAAAATTTTAAAATTAAATACTGTGCACAGAACCTGCCACTTATTACTTCTGCTCCAAGCAAACAGTGAAATACGTTTCATGCAAAATCGCTCAAGACGAAATATCAGTTAACACGAAATAATACAATGGTCCTGACACACTTCTATGTATTTACTTGCATTTTTTTTTCTCTCTTTTAACACGAGACAAAAATCGCTTAGCATGAAAGGATTTCTCTTCTGGGAATGAATAAAATACGAAACACGCCAACAGCACAGGCAAGATTTGAGAGGGGTTTGAAATGAGAGAGAGGTGGTTTCACGTGTTTCGTAGAAAGGAGGCTAATTTGGCTTTGAAATACCCTCCGAATCACCTGTGACACAAGCCAATTTTGTTTATCTGAGCTACTTTCACCCTCCATCTCTACAAACACCACATAAAAACATTTCATCTCTCATCTTTGGAATTCAGTAATGAGTACATCACAGTGTCTGTAAAAATCAGTGAGTTTGGTTTGCCTCAAAAGAAATGGAGAAGGAGGATATTGACACTGAGCCGACACTTAATGAAATGTAAGAAAGTTTATGTATTATTGGACTGTCCTACTGTACCATCGGAAGAATTCGTTGCAATAGATGAAGATAATGTGTGTGCAGCCCCAGTTATGGCAGACAAAGACATTTTGGAGTCTAAAAAAATATCAGTATGCAGATTTCGATGACGAAAATAAAATGAATAATGCAGCCCCTGCACATCCGAAATGAGGAACATCATGAAAAGTGTGTGCAGTTATTTAGACGCACATTCCAATGGTGATTTTTATAAAATACATGTATATATACATATCTATGTAAATAAAATACACTCTAATAAACTTAATTTTGATGAATATTTTTTTTGGGGGGGGCAATATCCATTAACACGAAAAAATATTTCAGTCCCCTCAGTTTTGTGTTAAACAATTTTCACTGTATTTGAGTTTATTAAGCAACTAAGTTTAATAAATGGTGATTTCAGTATAGCAAATTATGATATCAACATTAAACTTATTTAGTAAGATAGTAATTAACAGTTAATCAAATAATTAATATCTAAATTTATTAATTAAAAATTAAAGATATTCATTTAACATCAAAATTTATTTATTTTTTCTTTTTATATATAAAGTTTTATAATTGTACCTGAAGAAATTTTAAACTTTTACTAAGAACTGCTCGATCCATATTTGTTTCACATTGTTTGTTAGCTTTTCTGATCTCCACCTTTCAATTCAAGCCTTATTCTTAGTTTGCAGTGCTTTTCTCGATTCAGCTAAGGTTGGCATGAAGTCACTTTCTTCCGTATCACTTTCACTGTTAGTTTCAGTGTCTGCAGCTCTTTCAACACTTTCTGTAATATTGTAACCAGTGTTTTCACATGCTGTCTCAATATTATCATTGATTGCAACGTATTCTGAAAATAGATCTTTGTAACATCCCTCGCTGATGTTCAAAATATTAGAAATAGTTTGCAATTCCTCTGTGACCTTTTCTAAATAAAAACCACATTTTCTAAAATAGTTTTTAACTGTGTTTTGGGAGATTGCTTCCCATGTGTTGACTATAATATACATGGTCTCTCGCAAAGATATCGACTTAGTTATCACCTAAGTGTTTACATTTTCACAAGATTAAATTTTGTTTGAATGATACCTTTTCTGTAATTACTTTTGAACATATTTATAATACCTTGGTCTAATGGCTGAACAACATAAGTCTTATTTGTAGGAAGAAACACTAATTTAGTATTTTTCAGAACGATATCAGAGGGTGACCTTAATAAAGCGTGTTATTATTGTAAGTTTAATTCTTGACTACGTTTTTAAATAACCTATAGTGTCTTCTTAATTGTTGCATATATATTACATTATATGTTAATAATTACATATTGCACAGTAACTGTTTCTTTTAATTTCTTAAAACCGGCTGCTACTTCACTTTTAAACGTTCATACGTGCTCTGGCATTGCATTAGGAATGTTTTTCTTTTTTAAGTCACTACTATCTAGCTGGTATTTGATATCAGTATATTCAAGGAGCTTAACCACGACCTAGTTACAATTCATTGGTTTGTTTTCTTCTATTTCTTGTAACAGTTGCTCACAAGGAGGACGGGGAAGACATTTGGGTGGTTCATAGTACTTGATTTGCATTCATTCATGCACTGTGCTCTGTGTGATGCTTTCATTTTAACAAATGTACCAACTGCTTGTTTCTTGATTTGAGTAGCAGTTGGTTGGGTTGGAAGTATAGCTTTGCATAGCTGTAATCAGGGTAGTTTTTACCACTCCCGAGATAATGCGAAGAGTCAATCTTCCCTTGTGTGGTAAAGATTAACAGCTCACTTCCATATTTGAAAATAGGTTTAATATAAGTGTTGTAGTTTTATTTAGGGTAGACTGTGAGCTTCTCCATTTGGTACCGGCTAGTCTTTTCAAAATTGAAGATCTTTTCTCTACTTTTTCTATAACAGTATTCACATGATTAGTAAAGTTTAATTTGTTGTCCAGCACTGCACCTAAATATGTGTGCATTTTGAAGAATAGTATTATCTATTTTTAATACAGACTTCATGTGTCTCAAAGAGAAGAACTGGTAAACTGTTTTGTTCTTATTTATAATCATATCGTATCTCTTTGGACCAGGTCCAAAGGACTTCAAGTGCGTTACTCATTATAATTTCAAGTTTTTCCCTTTAGTCTTCATATTTTCTGCTTCTGTCCAAATAACAACATCGTCTCCGAATATACAGACATTAATACCTTTAATGCTTTTTAATTGGTTACCATATCATACCTAAAATAATGTAATGTACCATTAGTGGTACATGTATGATAGTTTGAGAAACCATGGAATACATCATTAAACAATTGTAGATGTCTGCAATTTATAACAATACATTATAAAGTTTTAATATTAGTAGGGATTCTTATTATAAAATTCAGTTAGAATTTGAAATACTTTTCAGGTCTTGACCAATATGAACCTGAGTGAGAATTAATTAAAATGGCTAACAGTTTATTTAGAAGCATGGAATGAAGTGAATGGTTGAAGCCTTAATAACATCTCCTATAAAGCTGTACGATCATTATACGTTCAAGTTAACAAATCTGCTTTGGTAAGTTAATTTTTTGATATGATACTGTGTAAGTACCCAGATATGGGTCATGGTGTTTCAAAATTTTTTCATTTACATCTAAATTCAATAATAAATATTGAACTAAATTTAACTTTTTTTAGCTTAATCCAAAAGAATGAAGTCTAAAATTACAGAATTATTATCATGCAATTAGGTACTGCTATAACTAAGTGCACTCTATGGTACTACTATAACTAATATAGTGTTAGCTGTTGAGGATAAATATTTTAATTGAATTTGTTAAAAAGTGCTGCTGTTTTTCAAATCGAAGCATTTCTTTGAATTAATTTGTTATTGCTGATAAGGAGTGACCTTGAGGAACACAAATGTTTAAATATGGTCTTTTTTGTTCACATTGAGCAATTCTAGCGTGTATTATGGTATAAACTGTTGTTTCAGCATAGTATTGGAAAACAATGGGGTTGAGAAATAATTTCAGCAGATTGGAGAAATAAAAGCTCATTTCATCATATTATGCTTTGTTGTTTTAAAACAGGGAAAAATACTAGTATGACTGCTGTATAAAATTTGTGCTATATATGACAAAGTGTTGTTTCTGATGACACAATTTGAAAGTGGTTAAAGAGCTGAAATTTCTGCCTAGAAGATGATGCCGACTGTAAATAACCACCCTTTGTAAACAAGGGACTTATTATTTGCAGCAATATTTATTCATATTGCTGCAAATACTATATAATTCAGGAACTATTTGACAGACTAAATATTTCAGAAAATATAGTACATTGATCATTTGTAGAAGACTAGGTATGTGAGCTGCTATATTGTATCAGTATCCCATTCTTTAACAGAGCAGAATATGCTTCCTTGAGTTTTGGTATGGGATTCTTTGCTGAAAAGAAGTTAAGAATCTTCTTTTTTAAAAATTGCTCGTTACTGGGGATGAAAAGAAAAATATCATGGACTAAGCCAAAGAAACCTCATTTCGTAACATCTATAAAACAATTATATACGAGGAACTGTTCCCACCAAATCAGCCAAAAAATACAAGAAAATACTGTTCCTAAATGCAAGTTTTATAAGCAGAATTCGAAACAAACTGCCCAGAACTGAACTAGGAGTTGTCTTCCATTACAACAAAACCTTGGCCCCTCTTTCAGTGAATGTCAAAGACACTGAGTATGACTGGGATCTCTTTGTTTACCAGATCTGACCCGCCTTGGATTTTTATTGCTTCCAGTTCACTTCTTTAGAGACTATCAAACAGCATCTCTGTAATCTCTTTAACTTACTGATAAACCTAGTGAATTTTTTTAAAGAATTTTCTGTCTGCCAGACCGATGGCAAGAAGTCATGAAACAAAATGGTGCTTTATTTGATTCAGCGAAATTTTCTAACGTTTTTTTTGCACTGCTTCATTTGTATTTGTCATAAAAAGACTGCAGAATTTCTTTGGATGCCCCAATATGTTTTTAAATGGTATTCAAAATATGGGTTGGAAAATAATTTTTAGTATTTCATAAAGAAGTTTTGAAATATTGTTTTTCTAGTAATGTGTAATTATTAATTTTTAATTATAAAATCCTAAACCCTTCATAGGAAGAGCATTTCTGCAAGTGATAAGTATTTTTTAAACCATAAACAAATGTTCATATTGATCAAAGGGGACCAACTGTACTAAAGAATATAACATTTTAAAACCGTGAGAGTTATTAAGCCTCTTTGTCTCTCATTTTATTTTATTTTTTTAAATAATATCTTTTCTCAGAACGTTTATATGCTAGCAAGTAGCAATAAATTACAAATACACCTATATGCATGTAGGTGTCAATTCTAAGCAGTTTGGGAAACACTGGCATACAAAAAAAAAAGTGTAATTAAAAAAAAATTACAATTTTATTTTCTCTCTCCTAATACCTAAAATTACAAAATACTGTCTATCACAAGTTCTATTCTTTCCAATATTCTAGCTACACAAACTGGCTTCTTCATGCAGGCCCAGCACTAAGGTGTGTGACAGCCTCTTGTGAATTTAAAAAAGCTTGCCTTTCAATATCAGCTTCTTTTCTCCATTTACAGAAGATAATTTAAAAGAAGAAAATAACAAAAGTGTATTTTAATAAAAAAAAATAATTAGCTAAAATTTTATGAAATAAATTTAGTTAAAGAATAAATTAGTTTTTTAACATCTGAATTTTTATTTTTCTACATTTCAAACTGAAGGAAATTCAAAATTATATCTTTATTCAGAACCCATTTTCAATTCAAGGTTCACAAATTTTTAATGTAATATGCTCAGACAAAAATAAATCTTAATTTATTTGGAGATTAATGTTTCATTGCTGACATCAATAGGTAAAGTCAGTAAAATTTTTAATACAAATTATAAAATGCAAGATGCAGTTAATTACAGAATTTCAAAAGTATTCTGAGTTTTAAATTCATCTGTGTAAATAAAGCATATAATTATCAATCTTTGATGTCTTTTCTGTCATCACTCTTAAACAGATATTGCTAATCATTTTCCTTTAAATACTTTTATCGCTTTCTGGCAAACTGAAATTATCATTATCCCATTTTCAGCAGCAAAAGAACGTTCATTTAATAATGTCCGTATAAATTGTGTTATTTCTATTGATATTCATACTGAAATTAAAATGTCTTTTGTCACTTTGAATTTTAATTGCAGATTTAAATTAATGTCCCATCTACATTTTCATTTTGTTCTTTGGCAGCATAATGTTGTAAGTAAGTTTAATTATCTATTGTTTTATCTTGACAGTGTTTCCTGATGACATTTATTCTGACATTCAACAAGAATATCATGGCAAATCATTAGAGAGGAAATAAATCTAAATCTTTTATTTGAATGCACTAACTTTGGACTTCATGTTGTATTTCTTCATAATTGTTGAAGAGCATCATAAACTTCTCTCAGCTGATGTTGTAGAAAAGGAATCTCCAAACTTTTTCGATCGTAAAGCCAAAGATGAAAATAATTATAAAAGCTGTACTCTGTGTAATTTAATGCAATGTAATTCAGTGTAATATGATATAAATATAATGTAATGTGATATGCATGGACTTTTAAAGCCAGTACAGTTATGATGTTGAGCTCCTCAGATGCTAGTAAAACTAGATGTAGCAACCATTGAGAGATTCTCAAACTCATGTGATACACTATCATATACTCGCAAGTGATCCTGAGCATACCCCCCCCCAAGTACTACTTGACGTACCCCACTTTGAAGACTATATCATACAAGACAAATTGCTTGGATTTTATTTCCTCAAGTATATGACAGCTGCTTTGAACAAAATTTAAACTTCTTGGATAAATGTCACAAATATTCCTATAATTTGCATAGCTTAAAGAATAAAACATTTCATTTTGGCTATATTTGCTGATATAATGAATAGTCTTTTTGTTATAGAAATATATCTACCTTTGTTTCCATGACTGGAACAAACTAGCAGCAGTTCCACTAATTTAAAAAAAATGTCCATCATTTCCTCATCATTGAAATGTTCTCTGTACATACAGAGGTTAAAATTAGGTTTCAAAATTGACTTAGGTTTCTCAGTTATGTCATTAGCATTTAGTTCATGTGCTAGAACAGCCAGTTTCGTCAGGCCGACTTTCGAATTCTGGATCATGAACATTTGTTTTGTATGCCTTCTCCCTGTGGATGCAATGAAGTTCAACCCCTTGCAGTGCATCCCAGGCAGACATTTTGATACTGAGCATTTAGTGGTGTGCTATGTAGGTCAAATGATATCCTAGCCAATATCAAATTGGGAAGTGCCTGTTCTGTTAGACTTCATTTGCATGTTATTAATGAATTCTTGATCTTGAATCTCAATGTCTTTTCATCACTCTTATACCTTTTATAGTATAGATTGTTTGATATTTATATGTAAACACAACCATTTTGCTGCAGTTTAGCTTTTACTAAGTAAAAATTACTTATTGGAAAGAAGCTTGCGATTTAAAAGAAAATAAAAAATCCCCAAACTGTTGATATTTATCGACAAACATTATCAGTATATCAGCTTTAATAATCTTAAAAAGCAATTTAAATACACATTTTTACATTACTACACAGATTTAAAAAAATTTTAAACTACAGAACACACTTTTTACATTACATATAGTTTGCAGCAAATAGTTTTTTAAATGGTTCTTACATACAGCAGCTTATCACTCAACTTTACCTTTTACTAGTGCTCTCTTTTATAAATAGAAGGAACACTACTTTACATCGCTTGACTTGCTACTTGTCCACACTCTAATAGAAATAATGGTAAATTAATTAATTTAATTTAAAACTTACTTTTTACTTGCCTTTATTATATTATTTTAGTATTTAATTTAGTTACTAGATCTTTTTTGTTTATATGCATATTCGTGTCATGGAAGTTTTTTGTGGGCAAGAGTTACTAAATTAAATTGGTATTATAAAGGGTATTGTTTTGTATTGGCTTTGATTTTTACTTTTCCACTTGTTTGAATCACTTTTAGTAGGTCACATCATTTGATTTTACTTTTGGTTTTGAATTTTACACTTGCCCACACAAATGACGAAACACAAATTAAATATAAATAATTGAAGAGTTAGGTTTGAGGGCAACTTCCCCTCGATAAGTCTGTCTTCTGCCAGCTCAACAATTATTCACTTATGCATATTTTTTATTTTTAGGATTTAAAAAAAATTAATTACAATTTTATATTTGATACTTGCACCTGATTTACTTATGTTCTCAGAATTTAAATGATATTGTAGATTAGTTCGCAGCAATATAAATTATTTATAATTTCATTTAAACTTATTTCTATAATTAATTTTTTACTTTAAATTGCTTTTTACGAATAGAAATTTTGTTAAATTCAAATTTCATTCCTTGCAGCAATGGCGCAAGAAAATTATTTAAATTTAATTTAACTTTACTATATTCTTTTGAAACAAGCTTTAAGAAGCTAATGTTTTTCTTTGGATGTGCACAGAAAATTGCACAACCTTTGCATTGCGCATTGGCTATCTAGCAAATGTATCTGATAGTCTTCTTTTAATGATTTTGCAAAAAAATACTGCAGTTTCTTCCATTACTGACAAATTTTACAAGTGCATATTTTAAAATTGGGTTTAAAGCTAACAGTACCGCAATTTGTTTATGAAAACCACTCGACTGCAACAGAAAGACATGCGAAAATTCTGACATTGCTTGACTGAAAGATTCTGATGAGCATGCTTGCCAAAGATTAAGTATATCCATTGTTGTTAGAGTTCTAAATTCGGCACATTCTAAAATTAGGTGGCTTCTACTAAGGTAGTTGCGATAATACATTAATACCAGAAAATGTTTTTAATTATATAGTTTCAAAGTTATTTATGAATTCTTTATCTTGAATCTTACTCTTTCCTGATATCTTCACATATGTATTTTTTTAAGAATAAGCACGACAGATGTTTATCAAATAACAATGCAAGCATTGTCAATGGATGAATTTGACTCTTTGTTTTAGAAGTTTGATGAGGGTTGCACTTGAATAAATAGTATAATTTTGGGAAAATAATGTCAAAAATTTAATATGTACATTGTGCAGAAAAGAGGGGGGAAATGGGACAGTTCTATATCTCCCATTCGACTGAGCCGATTGACGAAATTCAAATTGCGTTTTTCATGTCTCGAAAGCGCGACTTAGCATATGTATTAGATTTATATTTATAGCATTGTTCAAATATAGGTATTTTGACGCAAAATCTGACTTTCTGAAATGACATGCCAATTTTTTTCCATATTTCGATTCTATGACTTAAATTATGCCAAACTGCGAAGTTTCGTAAAAATCGTGCGAGTAGTTTTTCAAAAATTAGCTCCTCAATGTTAATTCAGTTTGGTATGTATTTATTAATATCTCTTTTTTTTTATGAAACTTATTTAATTTTTTCTTATACAGTTCGAAATTTAGGTTCATTCCAAATAAAATTCGCCCATTTTTAAATAATTTTTATAAATTTTTCGAAAAAAATTTTGAATTATAACCTATAAAATTTTTACAATCACCTTAAAATGAGTGTATTTCTAAGCATACCCGCAAAAAAGTAGAGCTTTTTATTCAAAATTTGTGATTTATATATTGGCACGTTTTGAAATTTGGCATATTTGTTGAAAGCAATAATAACGAAAATGTGGTTTATGCACTTTGTTAAAATTATTTGAAAGTAGAAAGATGCGACTTTTTCCCCTCCCCTGCACAATGGAAGGGAAAGAAATAGGCTGCCAGGTATTAAGAAGTTCACCAAGTGAATTATTCTTGGCGAAAACTGAAAAAAATTCTCAAGTTAAATTTTTGAATTTCTCCTTAAATTTCACACAAAATTTTACAAAATTTAATATTTAGGCATAATAAGTCGTAGAATCGAAATATGGAAAAAAAATTGGTACGTTATTTAAAAAAAAGTCCGATTTTGTGTCAAAATACCTATATTAGAACAAGGCTGTATGTAAATCTATTATATGTCCTAAGTCACGCTATCGAGACATGGAAAACGCAATTTGAATTTCGTTAATCGGCCCAGTAGAACGAAGATACAGAAGTGTCCCATATTAATAGAAGAGATTGGTGACTGATTTTAGTAGATGTTTGTATATGAATGCTTATACAATGTATATATTTTTTTAAATCTAGAACTGTCCATTAGAACAATTTTACTTAATTGCATGTATATAGATTTTAGGAATCATTTAGTGTGCACATTTCAGGAATCCTATCTCCTAACCTCTCCTTCGATTCCACGCTAGCCTTCGCTATCTGACGCATGCGTCCCTGTAATTCCACAGCATGCTGATCAACCCCAATCTACCTCTACTGATGACAACCGAACTGCTACTGACCAGAATACTGATACCGGAACTATGACTGCGGAGGATTTAATTATCCAAATCAAGCAACTGTACGCGCTAAAGACGGGATTCACCAACTTAGAAGCTAGTCTAACGAAGTCCAGAAGATCCACTCCTGCTGCCTGCTTTGACCTACGACAAGTGGAGGCCAAGATACAGATTGTATTACGCTCTCTCACCTCATTAGCCAAACGTCTAAACTTGCCACTTTTTTCAATTCCCTGCATAGAGCAAGAATGTATTAGTAAACTAATGCAAGCAACCAAAATAGCCTCTAGACCTGAAAGTGATGCCAAAAACAATATCCCTGAAAATAACAGTAACGCTAATTCTAAAGCTATTTCAAACGAAAACCAAAAAATGAAAGAAAACAGAATTAATCCTGATACCCCAATACAAAATCTAAAAAAGTTGTGTTTAAAAATGCTAAAAATATCTTAGTCAGTTCTCCTAAAAAGAAAAAAAAACACCCCTAAAAAAGAATCAAACTCAGCTTTAAAACAACCAACAAAAAACCCTAGACAAAGTGACAGCGAGGGATTTATTCTCCCACCCTGACATCTTGTAGTAAAACAACTTTCAGAATAACCTTCTACCGTTTCACCTCCATCTTGGAGCGAGCACGTGACCTCCAAACCAGTTTAGACCCCCCTCCCCTCAAGAGAGGAGAGAGGAGGAAATCTAAAGCGCGCCTTCTGAGCAGGACGAGAGTGATTCCCCCCCCACCTCTGCTTCGCAAAAAAATATCCCATACTTCTTCGTTGTGGCAAACGACTGGGAATTTTTAGTAAGAATTGTACAGCGTACTGTTCCAATTGCTCAGTGTCAAATGAAGGGAAAGTACCTTCGAATTCATGTAGACACTGAGAAGCAGTACAGATTAGTCGACCAAACTAATTGTGAAACCAAGGAGCAGAGTTCAAAAGTTTTAATTTAAAGCAGGATAGACCTGTTAAAGCCATTATCAGAGACTTTCCGGCTAAACAGATCTGGAAAAGGTCAAAAATGAGTTAATATATATGGGATATTGTGTAAGGAGTGTCACTCAACTCAGTCATTTCAAATCAAAAAATCCAATGCCGTTATTCCTGGTGCAGTTAAATCCAAGCCTATCTGTGTATGACATCTTTGAAGAAACTATGATGTGCGGACTTAACATCGAAGTTGAAAAACAGAGGAAGAAAAAAGGCTCCAGTCAATGCTGGAGATGCCAAGTATTTTTCCATAGCTCCCTGGTATGCTCACTACCTGTCATGATGCCAGAGATGTTCTGGACCACATTTTGCCCGTGAATGCCCTCGAGACCGTGAACTTCTCAACATCTGCGCCAGTTGCCGAGGACCTCACGCCGCGAACTTTTACCACTGCCCCAGGAATCCGGCAAATCAAAAATCCAACTCTAAACAATTACCTAAAACCCACTTTTGGAAAATAAGTTTTCCAAAATTTTATTCTCGCTCCTCCTCCTGCTCCTCGTAATAATACAGCCCCTTCATATTCTGATATGGTTGTTTCTAAACAAACAAATCTCGGTAGAATGCCGTTAAAGGGTCAAACTACCAGTATGCAAGCTGCTCCTGCCGTTCCCGTGTCAGCTACTCCTTCAGCCCCAGCTTCCAGTGTCTCTGCTCCTCAGCCTTTCATCCCTGCTGCAGCCCAGGACGACAACTCCTGTACAGACACTCTGAGAAGTGTATTCCACATTTCTCATGAATTTGGTATACAAAAATCCATCCTTCTCGAAGCTTTTAGGCTGGCTCTTCCCAAGCTCCGTACTGTCTCCACGGGGCCAGAAAGAGCCTTCTACATATTCGAGAGCTACTGCAAGCTTGTCGACTAAGGCCTCAAGTTCATTTCTGCACACAGAAAAGAAGAATTATCTATCTGCTTCTGGAATGCTAACGGCGTTCTACCTAAAATTCACGTACTCCGAGATTTTATCAGTGAGCATAATGTGGACCTCTTCCTTGTTCAGGAGACAAAACTGGTTGAGGGACGTAGTGCGAATATTCCAAATTATACTTGCTACCGCACCTCTATCTATGTAAAACACTCTGTGAAACACAGCAGAATTCCCACTCCACAACTGTAGGCCCTAGAGGCTACAATTATCCAAATCTTTATTCAAAACTCCCCCCCCCATAGCAGTAATCCTGCTATATGCCTCCGAGACAGGGCCCTTCATTTAACCCTGATCTCAGAAAAATTTATGGAGATAGTTAATAATCTGGTTATTGCAGGAGATTTAAATGCTCGCCATAGAAGTTGGGACTGTAACTCAAAAACTGGGCTCAGGATGCCCAAATTCAAATTATTGCACCCAGGGACCCTACTCATTACCAATTTTCTGGTGGCATAGGTGCACCCTCTATTATTGATTTGGCTCTCTTCAAAAATATACCTTTAGATTTTTCGATATAAGTCATTCCGGAATTGTCAAGTGACCACTACTCGGTTTTGCTTACCCTTAACTGTAGTAAAATTATTCAAAATCTACCGGCGCACGTCTCTACTAATTGGGACAATTTTTGGTTTATCTTAAACTCTAAAGATCTGCCCCCTATCCAAATTAGTAATAACCAGCAAGTTGATCTAGCAATTGACCAATTCAATAGCACATTAAAAAGTGCTTTTGACGAGGCCTCTGTTCCTAAATTCAGATTCAAATATTCCAAACTCTCGGCTCCTATTAAAGAAAAAATCAAAATTAAAAACTATCTTTGCAGAAATTGGCAAACCACCTGTTTGAAATCCTTTCAAGTACAACTGCGAAGAATCCAGAATGGGATTCTGACATAAAAAAACATGCAGATGAAAAATATAAAAATTATCTTAAGTCCCTGAAGACTACAAATAATAGCCTCGGGAAAGCTAGCGCTCGGCTACGCAAACCTAAACATGACATCCCCCCCCTAATAGGCACGGTCAATGACCGAATGGCATTCACTGACGAAGAGAAAGCTGAACGCATAGTGGAAAGCCTTCAAACACAATTTTCACCCAATACTGGACCCATGTTCGATTCTTGCACTTCGCAGACGCATGAAGTCCCACAACAGGTTAAAAACTTCCTCTCCTCTGATCATGATAACGAGGAAAACATAAAAACTAACATGACTGAGATTGCTAATATTATACGCAATCTCAAACCTGGAAAGGCATCAGGCATGGATAAAATCTCTAATCTCATGATTAAAAATGTCCCTGTCAAAATTATATTTTACCTAGCAGTTTTGTTTGATACAATGCTTAGGCTAAAATATTTTCCTAATAGCTGGAAGAATGCTTGTGTCATTCCTAGTCTAAAACCTGCTTTGGACCCCAAAGTCCCGCAAAATTACCGTCCGATCAGCCTCCTGTCTTCACTTAGCAAAGTCTATGAAGCTATATTGCTTAGATTCCTGAATGATTTCTGCCAAAGCCAAAATATCCTTATACCACAACAATTTGGCTTTCGTGCTCAACACTCAACTCAGACTCAGCTACTGAGGGTAGTTGAAATCGTACATACAGGATCTCGCAATGGAAAGCCCACTGCGATTGTTTATTTAGACATAGCAAACGCTTTTGACAGGTGTTGGTACATCGGCATTTTATACAAGCTCATGCGACTTGGAATTTCGGCAAACTTCGTGCATCTCGTGCACTCATACCTCATTAATCGAACTTTCACAGTCAGAGTTAAAAACTCTTTCTCCTCCCCTCGTCCTATCCTGGCATTCGGCTCAAGGGCCAAGGGAAGTCTCCTTGGCCCATGCCTTTTTAACCTGTATATCAATGATATACCTCAAACACCCAGTATCGAACTTGCTCTTTATGCAGACGACACAGCCATTATCTCACAACACGAATCACTACACCTCACTCTCAAACATCTTCAGCAATACCTAAAAGACTTAAGAGTCCTGGCTCATTGACTGGAAAATTAAAATCAATGTCTCTAAGAGTGCTGCCACAGTATTCCTATCCAGCAAAAGGAATTACCACAATCTACTTCCTCCTCAAGCTCTTTGATGAAGATATTCCTTGGGTGGAATCATACAAGTACCTAGGAGTTCATCTGGATGCTAAACTTATCTGGGGAATTCATATCAACCACATACTCTCCAAAGCTCGTACACTACGCACGCACCTTATGAAACTCATCTCTGGCCGAAGTAGTCGATCTCTTCAAAACAAAATTCTTCTCTACAATAGCATCATCCGCCCGATTCTTACTTATGCTGCAAGAGTATGGTCTACCGCTACAAATTCTCATCTCAAGAAGATCCAGGTTTTCCAGAATGTTACGCTCCAGATACTCTCTAATGCTCACTGGTATGTCAGGAATGAAGTGCTCCATTCAGATTTCCAAATTCTTCCCTTTGATGCCTATTTCCGGCAAAATTCGGCTAAATTCTTTCAACGCCTTGAGCGAATTAATAACTCAGTTCTGCACAACATGATCCGGCTGAGCCTAGCTCTGCCAAGCGACCTAGGGCTGTCATGGACAGATCCTTTTAACATCTTCCCTAGGAAGCCTAAGCGAATATGTTTGCTAGACTAAAAATAAAACTACCAGCACTTCACGGGCCTAACCCGACAACCATCTAATCTAATTATCTCCTGCTAGACCTAATCTAGTCGTGAATTTACCCACAATTTCTAAGTACTACTACTACGAACTTTTTAGCCCTTTGCCAAGACCACCCTCTGACTACAACTGACTGTGTCACCACGCCAGACAACCTAACTAAATCTTACGGATATCTAAACTATCACCTTAAAGCCTCTAGCTTTATAACTAAATCATCTATACTAGCGCAAGCTAAGTACTTATCTGATTTACTTTATTATCATACATATAATCTAACTAGCTTTACTTGCCTTAAACTTTAATTATTTATATCTAAATTATCATTTAAAATTAATTAATACAATCAACCTTACTACTTAATTACCACATACAATAGCTTAAAGTACAGTAACTGCACTTTTAATATCCGCGTATTTCTTAAAGAACAAACCGACTCCGTTCCCCGTTCGACTTCGCTTATCTGTGGGTCGATGACCTGTTCCCCGCACCCCGACCACACGATCAAGGCTCTTAGCGAACACTGTTACGAAAGTTTCCTTTTCTACCTTTCCCGAAGCGGTTTTCCGACTCGCTTCTCCTCGGCTTCGATCGTTTCCACGACAACCATTCTCGCTTGCGCGTGTAAAGTTACTTTCTTCCTCCGACTCTTCTACCTGCGGTTACTTCGTGACGAGCAGCTAATCGCCTTTCGCATTGTGGTTAGCCACAGATAATTGCTCCTTTGTCACTAATGAGGCGACTTCCTTATCGATTTCTTTCACTTGCCAATCGGCCGCTCGTTCCATTTCTGTCATCGTACGCTCCCATCTACTTCATTTCTCGTTACAAAGATGCGGAGGTAATTGCGTTAATTTGCAAAGGTACTCCGTAACAATTACGCCTTGGTCCTAACCTCTCCTATAAAATCTCTGCAAGGTATTAAGTGTACAAGAAAATTGAAAACTAAATTCTCATACACACACACAAAATATAATAACTTCATGTCTGGAGTATTGGCTTGAACTTCTGAGACACTTCCTGCTGCTTCCTGCCCCAGCAGAAGCGCTCACGAACTCTCTGCAAGGTCTTCATAATTCCAAAGTGGCCTCCCATAAGACTGCTATGTAGTTCCTTAAAGACATCAGGAATCTTGGAAGTATCAGTTACCATTGGAAAGTCTTCCCATCATCTGATTCAAATTTCCAGTACAAGACGACATTTTGAATATGGAGTGAGTCCCAGAGAGCCCAATATTGCTTTGTCTTCAGACTATAGCTTGAAATGTCCTGCCCGATAGGTTTTTCTGTTTGAGGTCTCCATTAAATCAATTATGGGTTTAATGTTACCATCTTCCAGCTTGTTTGTCACGCCATGGGTCTTGGTCAGCTGATGTTGATGTAATTTGCCGTGTGAGTGGATTAAGCAACTAGTATTTAGTTTCGACTCTAGAGCAATGTCAGCAGCTTTCTGGGCAAGATCTTCTTAGACAAGACGTTGGCGTTTCTGTGTGATGTTCCCTTTCGATGACGGATATTGATGTCATATTACTGGACTATCTGACCCTCAGGATTCTTGAAATTTAAAAGCCAGGCCCGTGCAGGCGTAATGCATGACCCGTGTGGAGCAGAAATGTTCTATGGTTTTAACTATGGAGAGCAGTTCTTTCCTGGTGACACAGTAATGCTCCGGTTTTGATAGGCACTTGCTCCAGTAGGCTATGGCATGTTCTTAGGCATTAATTTCTTGGGATAAAACAGCAGCGACACTCTCATTGCTTGCATCCGTGTCGAGAATAAATGGTTCGTCGAGCTGAGGATACGCTAGGATTGCAGCCGATGTTAAAGCTTTCTGAAGGAGTCTTGAGATAAAAGAAAAGTCCTTTACGAATCTCCTATAGTAGCCCTAGGAAGCTTCTCAGCTCATGGACATTTTTAGGATGTTTCCAGTTTTTAACAGCTGACACCTTTTCAGGATTCGTGTGCACACACCTTTAGCAGAAATTACATGTCCTAGGTAAGTAGCTTCGTGTCTGAATAATTAGCATTTAGCTGGACTCAGTTTTAGAATTGGCTTCCTTTAGTTTCTGAAGCACTTTTCTAAGATTTTCTAGATGGTCTTAAAAAAATGATGATACAGGTTCTTTTTCTAGTCCTGTTGGTTTCTGCAAACCACCATAAAAAGAGGTTATTAAGGATGGCTCAATTAAACCTCTCTACAATGCTGCCTGACTGAGGATGTAAGAGTGTCGTTTGGGTTTTGTCAATGCCGAGTATCTTGCTGAGTTCTTTGATTACAGCCAAGGTAAGATTCCTTCCTTGATTGGAATGTAACTGAAGAGGAACTTTGAACCTGGAAATCCAATGCTGTATCATTACCTCTGCTACTGTTACAGCCCCTTGATCAGGAACAGGACGTGCTTCAGGCTACTTGGTGAAGTAATCAATGACGATGAGGATGTATTTGTTGCTATCAGCAGATTCCAAGATGTCAAAGGCGACACGTTCAAAAGGTGCTCCTACTTTGTAACATTGCAGCTTGCCTTGGCCGAGTTTCTCCGGTCCTTTCTGACCTGCACAGGCATCGCAAGCTTGGCATCACTTTTGCACATCACCCTTTTTATTACTCCAGTAGAAGCACTCACTCTCTGCCGTGTCTTTATTATTCTGAGGTGGCCTCCTGTAAGACTGCTATGTAGTTCTTAAAGGACATTAGTTCCCATCTGATCCTTCATTACCTCCTCTTTTGTATAACCATAAAGGAGAATGAGTTTAGTTTTAAATAATATAAAGTTTCTGTTTGAATAAAGTAAAAATAAAGTATAAAGTAAATCTGTTTGAATTTCTTTTTTTCTTTAAAAAAGATGTCTTAATATAAAAATGTTCTCTCTCAAAAAAAAAATAATAATAATAAAATAAACAAACAATTAAATCTAAGAAAGACAATAACAAGCTGCCTCATGGCATACCTTGGAAATATGCAAAATTCTACTAAAATAATACTATGATAAAACTAAAATCACTTTTAAAAAATATATAAGAGGGAGAGGGCAGTAGCCATTTTTAGGCTTTTGCCACTACTAAGGGCAGAAGTGGTTGGTGGTCATTTTATTATGGAGGCACTTATTAGGCGTCCACCGTTACATCCTATGAGAGGACAGACAATTTACATCTATGTCTTTCCTGGAATTCGAACCCGGGCACTTCAGTATTGCAGTCACCTCCCCTTACCACCATACCGTATGGGTGACTAAACCAAAATTGCTACCATATTGCTACAAGATAAAAAAAACAACACTATGTTACTGTTGATGGTCAGTTTATTTGATTATGGCAAAGCACACAACGACACTTTGCCTAAAACAGTAGATGCCTTCGTGGAGAACTTTCTAAGGGAAAACCATAAAAAGTCCGTTCCCCAAGAATCAAACCCAGGTGGACTGCAACTTGACTGCTATATTACTGAAAGCAGCAACTTTATATTGCCTTTTATATAAAGTGGTGTAAAAGCATAGACTATTTATGAATGAAATGAGGGATATTTCCTGAACGGGCTGAACTGGAGATAGCATGACTGAATCTTCTCCTCTGTTGCTCAAATGAGAATAAAACTTACTCTTTTGGGAATGGATTGAATCAACATAATAACCAACTAGACAGTGGGTTATAATTTGCAATGCTGATCAGTTTTCCTTCAGACTGATTTCATCAATCGCTATTTTACACCCATTACATACATCGTCTTTCTCTTCCCTCCCCTAAACTTAATAGATGGGAATATTAAAGAATAATAGTGCAGCCTTTGTCTTTTGAAGGTCACGGAGTTCGAAGGGGTCAGACGATCAGGAGAAAGGTGCATCCTCTACGTATACTTTAGGGGTTGTTGGGAAGACAGGAAGTAATCAGAGAAACAATAAACATGAAAAGGAATTTGATTCCCTTTCGGGGTAAATTGACACCAGACCATGCCTTTAAAGAAAATTAATTTTTAATCACAATGATTGACTAATAACAATCTTGCCTCAAAATGTCTCTTCTAATAATTACTTCTAATACTTTTGAATTAATTTATTGTTCCTCTTTTTAATTAAAAAGATATGTACAATAGTTTCTATGACTTTTGTTTTAGTCTTAATATTACACTGTGTAGTGCATTTCATGAAGGATTCAAATTATATACAATACCTGAATTATATACCTGAAATCATTCTTAGAAAAATATCTCTTTCACTATTCACGGAGCAGTGACATTTTAAAATGAACAGTGTTAGTTAGCATTAGCTATGGGGCAATAATGAAATTTCTCAAATTCTCTTTTTCTGCTACACAAAAGCTTTATGAAAAACTGTGACAAAAACAGTATATTATTTACTAGATTTGATGCAGGAAACTGAATATTAAATACTGTTAGCACATGTTAATAAGAATGATAATGAATTATAATAATTATAAATCAATACACACAATAACTAATTGCAAATAAATATATTGAACTGAATTACTTAATAATGGTAACTTGGCATACTAGTAACTTGACTGAGTAAACGTCTTCACACAGAGTTTTATAATGGAAACTGGCCCCTATTTATGTAACATGTGGGAGAATTCCCATGAGAACACAATGCTGTTACGCTATTTATCTGCTATGAACAGAATTTTGGGGGTTGAACTATCGATCTATATGGCTTTAATCACTTGGCCATAGATACATTTCTGCAGAATTAATACACTGTACTTGACCCAAAACACATAATCTAATTTATATGCAGTTTTTCCAACATTATAAAATTAATCATTTAAAAACGGACATACAGTTGTCTATTTTGCTCTGCCTAAACACATGATTTTTTGTTGTGAACATTTTAGTCTTTACGATTTATATAAGGTTAAAAAAAAAAACTTTCCTTTTTATTTCATTTGTCACATAAAAATACTTTTCAAACACCAACTATTCCCCCCCTTTCAAGTATTAAATTTAAGTTTCTTCAGTCAGGTGTTAAACAGGGGCATATTTTATAACAAAACCTGTAACAATTTATCTACAAATCAGTGTAAAAAAAAAGGATACTGTTTCATGTAAATAAGTAATTTTTTTATATTAAGAAGAATGCTAAAAAACAAAAGGCAATTTGAGAAATGAATATACATTTAGTTTTTTAAGAACTTAATATTTATACGATATTTATATACAAGTATCAAAACTGAACATCATTATATATCGATACAAAGAAAATTGACAACAAAATATAAATTAGATAAACATACTGATAATAAAATGTTTAGCAGCCCCAAGAAATACGAAGCATTTAAAATTAATGCTCCGAGTAGTATGGCTTTTTTAATCTGCTAATCATTAAATTTGCATAATTACTTATTTTGTCTTCATAACTTCATTAAGATGATAAATAGATCGATACACAAAATATATTAAGTGACAAGGTAATTTATATTCAGTATCAACATGGGTGGATGAAGATGGTCATGCTATTGAAAAGGTTAGTTTCATGCCATAGGCTTACAAAGAACTGCTTACAAGCTAAACATGAATATCGGATCTTAATGCATTCCTTCCCCCATCGGCAAATAACATGGTAAAATCAGAATTAAATAGAATTTTTATCACGTATATATACTAGGAGATAAGTCATATTTGAATGCTCCTGTACCTGCATCATTTTCACTAGCAGATGTCATATCTATGTAGCTCTTTATTATTAATAACATTATATAAATTATTTTGGTCATTAAATACAATTTTAACAAATATTTCTTCTGGCAAATCGTTTCAAAGAAACAGAAAAGTTTTATACTGGAAGTAAACTGAATCAAGATGATCTCATTTGCTTTAACATAAAGTATGTTTGACTTTCAAAACCCTCATTTCATGTTATAATAATTTAGAAATATTTCAATGTCTATTACAATATCTTATACAAAAACTAACAATTATCATCCAGGAACTGTAACAATCTATCTGGTCTTTTGCAAATGTTAGTAATTAATATATGTACCTAAACAGTTATCACAGATATTAAATTTCACAAGTGTAATTTGGAAGTACCACCAATCGAAGTTCACAAATAAACCGTTTTAAAGTTCATATTAAAAACTGATGTCAGTTATTATCATGCATTTCATATTTTATCTCCTTAATAAAAGAAAAAAATATGCTACTCTGTTAAGTATGACAAATGATAAATACAGGACATTATTTTTTAGCACAAAAGATAGAAAGGTCTTTAAAGGCGTCTTTAAAACCCTACTTTATGATAAAATTAAGCATCATGTAGTCTGTCATGTGTAATTATTATAGTATACTGAAATATGAAATTTTCTTACTCTATTTTTCCATAACTTACCCAGCAACACAATGTACCTTTTTTTTTTAATCAGATTTACTAAAGTTTTAATTTAAAATCAAATAATATTAGCAAAAAGTTTTGATGTTTTAACAAGTTTTGTGTTGCCAACACAAAGTTTTAAATATATTACCATATGGTAACTAGATTCTAAATCATCATTACCATCTTTCCTGAAAGAAGTAGAAGCTACTGAAATACTGTCAGAAGTTTTATTTACAAAACTAGGTGAAACCCTTTCAACATTTGTTTGAGAAATACTGTATGTATTCTGTTTTAACTGCACAATACCAATAGCTATGATCAAAAGACACATAAAGGTAATGTGATGAAATATAAATTCATAGTGATTTTTTATGGTTATGGATTACATCCAAATACTTCAGATATTACAGAAAAATTGGATTATGACTTTTCATTCTATCTGTTAAACACATGTCCATTCTTCTGCCACAACAGCTTTTGTAATGAAGAAAACTTTGGAGATGAAAGGATGATGAAGGTTTCAAAATTGTTTAGTAAAAAATCCTTTATAAAATTTTTTTTAAAAAATCATATCCGAGAACAAATCTGAAGATCAGAAACCAGAAAAAAATGGTATGAGCAATCTGATTTTCAAATTACAATCTAGCAGTTTTTTTTGTTTAAATCTAAAAGGGGAAAAGTTTTTCCTCTCCTTACTATTTTTTATACTTTTGATATTCCACTGATGGAAAACTT